>JASCZW010003254.1:0-281312 GCA_034211315.2 Aedes japonicus | reverse complement strand
CCTGTTGCTGAAATCTCATCGGCTGAGCATTGCTGACGAACTTAAAATCTCCATTCGCGTGGATTCGCTACGAGGCGCCTTACAGTAGCAAGAAGATTTAGAGACAGTACACAGGTGATGCAGGGTGAACTGTACGCTCTTGAATCCGGGAAAGTGTACCGGTGTCACCTTTTTCTAGGAAGAAGTCATCTGTTACCATCGGTTATTCCTTGGTTGGAACTTCTCTGCAAAGAGACAACCAAGTAAAGGACGCAGTGTGATACTCGACGATAAACTGACAAACAAACCTTGCATGTCCTACATCATAACGAAAGCTTCCCGAAGTCTCCGCTTCATTTTTCGTGTGGCTAAACAATTTCAGGACGCTTACTGCCTTAAGTCGCTGTACTGTTCGTTGGTGAGGTCCACCTTGGAATATGCTTCCCGGTCTGGAACCCTTATTTCCAAAATGGCGTGGAAACATAATGAGTCAATTCAACGACGTCTTTCATCCGATACGCTCATTTTAGACGCCTTGAACCTGTCGGAGCCGCGATAGGCTACTTGTCGTCGCAAACTTGCTGTCCGATCGCCATTTTCTGCCTTTCGCTGCTCGTCGGTATTCCATTTCAGGCTCCTAGCCGCATCTAATGAAACACCTCCCTCCTTAGAATTCCACACTGGGGAACCGTGTACAGGACGAACTCTGGAATGATTGCTTTGCAAACGTGCCTTTAATTTTGTGTCGCCTGCTTTCGATTTTAATATGTCGCGAATCTATACAAGAAGACAGTTTTTGTTAGCGTTAAGATAGTTTCTTTTATCATTTGGACACCAAAGTAGTCTGTTGATAATTAAATGAAATGAATAAATAAACAAAGAGTTGGGGATATCCACTATGCTGGCGGTTGAACCTGTGCTTTGGTGAAATGCAATGGCTTCTTCAGGACCGTATCGGCTCTGTGGCAGAAATAAGAGGATATTGGCTTATTTTTTGATACACGTTCTTATACTGGATGCCGTGGTAATCCTTGGTAATACTTTAAGAGGAATTTCATGATCCCTAGAAATATCCACGAACAATTATGATTAACATGGATAGCTTTTTCACAGTGCTGTCAAATTTGAGGGAATTTAAAGCCCGATTCATAGTAAATTTGGACGCATTCATGCGATCATAACTTGAGAATTAAACAAAATACACGCTTGATCAAAACGTCAAACAAAATGGTATTTATTCAGCTTTCAAGCGATACATAACAAGTTATTACATTTTACCATTTTGAACGAACTGTCGCACTTTACTTGTGATCGATGCCATCATTATCTGCACAGTCGCTGGTGACACTGTACCGGCGAACTTATCGCACTCTGAACTCAGGGCAATTCGGAGGATTAATCTCTTTGTCGACGAAATTAACATTGTTTGCAGCATACCATTCTAGTACTTCCTTAGAGTAGTGGCAGCTGGTTAGATCCGGCCAAAACATAACGTTGGTCTTGTGTTGCCGGAATGAAGGTAAATCCGCTTTTAAGACACTCTTTAATGTAAACCTTTGACGTCATTGTGTGAGATGTGATGAAAACCTCGGTTTTAAGGCCACAGCTGCAGATTCCTTGCCAAATCATCAGTTTCCAAGTCAACTTATCAGCAAAAACAAATTTATACCTGGAAGGGACATCCACATCCGCATTTACAGCCAGGTAAAATTTTCGTCCGGAGATTTGTTTATAAACCATTTTGACATATGTTTCGTCATCCATTAAAATACAGCCCTCAAATTGTGATGTGATATGATGTGTAATAAGAACCCACCATCAGTGCAAGGATTACCTATGGCTGCAGGACTATTCTCAGCAGGTTGTTCTGAGAGAATAGCCTACGTGATGGCTTCTTGTAGCAGGGTCAGCCGATCTCAGTGAGGACCTTCGGAAGACTAAGGCCAGAAGGCCGCGTGCCTTCGCATGACAAGGGACTGGCGACTCCACGAACCCTTGTCCAGTCAACAAATCCTTCGACTGCCTTAGACTACCCCCCCCCCCCCAGGGAATCCCCGTTATATAGTTGTTAAAGGAACAGTAGACATTTTTAGCATAAATGATTTATAAAAACTTAAGACAAAATGAAAATTTCACGGCTATACTGAACTTTAGATTCAATTAACACATTTTTTTTTTTTGCTTTAGTAGATGTACTGGGATATTGCAAATTTCTACTGTTCCTTATAAAATAGTTGTGGGCAATAAAATGAGGAAAAATCACACAAAATAAAGAATACTTACATTTTTCGTGGTAGGGTAAGACTTCAGCATGCTATCTTACCGCTACATTGCGTTGGTGGGACTGCCTCCTAAGGTATAGCTGACGAGATACAGCGTTTTTTACTCAGCCGCTGTTTGAGCCGCACCTCCTTGGTGGACAGACGCTCGGCAACACCTCCTCAATCTAGCTGAAGTCAGAAGGACAACAGTGCCCAGGCTGCACTACCAGCTAAGTACGCAACCCTTAGCTGGCGGTCTTTGTCATCTGTTGACCCGTGGAAGCATGAGGTAGGAACTTGTGAGGACCAGAGCTATGTTGCGGGACGCACGCTCCATTACAGTTGTCGACTCTACATTTTGCAGCCCTTAAAATACAGCCCTCAAATTTCGTCAAAACTCGTTCGAATAGCAATCGTGCTCGCTTTTTGGCCACTAAATTTAATTTCAGGGAGCAATTCGGATGTTTACTGGCACAAAAAGACTTATCTCTTGAAAAGATGTTACGCACGGTGGAAAAGTTGGAATCGCATTTCTTTGCCATATCACATATGGAGACACCTGGGTTGCCTTCCACGTACCTCAACACCTTTCTCCTCAGCTCTTTGTCCCTAGTGCCACTTTTATGACAGATGCGCTGTGCTCTATTCACACTCAAAGTATCCTTGTAACGTTTGATTACAAGACAAACCGTTGACTTTGGGAATTTCAACACTTTTGCTATTTTTGAGGCAGACCACGAGGGATTCTCTAGATGTTTGTGCACAATTAATTTTCTTTTCTCAAGTTCCATAATTCTCTATTTCAAGATGCGTCGATCAATCGAGAAAACCCAATTCTTTTGTCAATGAAACAACAACAAATGCCTGTCAAACGTTTTTTGTTCCAATCACCAGGGACGTGGTGGTGTATTAAACCGTGCGTCCAGATTTACTTTGAATCGAGCTTTATATCTGTAAATGAAACTAGTTCTTTTTGCAAAACTGGTTTCAATGTTTTTAAATGACGTGGCTGGTTGCTCAGTGGTTACCCGTTCTGCTTAATGAGCGGATGGTCGGGAGTTCAATCAACAATCTATGTGCAACTAGCGATTTGAAATTGGTTCACTGTTGGAGAACCCCTAGTTTTGAAGTGCACCTTGCAGTCCGCACCTTGCCATGCATTCTTGCGCTTTTCTCTACCTTTTGGTACAAGTATCTTTGTTTTTGTTTTGATTTGCTATGTTATTTTGACAGAATATTTGAGGGTGTATTGGTGTTGCGGTCTTAGGGCGCATCATTAAGCTTGGGACCGAGCTTGGGACCGATGTGCTAGTACTGACTGAGCCAAGAAAAAAATCGTATTTGTTCGGCACCTACTGGTCTTAGAGTTAGTCTATGGTTTAATCCCAGGCCCGTCCCCTTCCTTGCTATTTGTCACTTGCCTCTTTCTATCACCACTAGATTTAAAATAATAAACAGTCTACTGCGCTTTCATTGAATGCATCACTTACCACAGTGAATCCATGATCTAAAAATAACCTGCCTCACTGACACAAATTTATCCTTCCCTTGACAATTGCGGAGACGCAGAGGTAAACACGGTCTCTAACCAACCCTCCCCAAAGACCGTGAGGATGTGGCCGGTATTGATCTATAAATAGAATTGAACTAGTGAACTTGTACATTGAAGATGTAAAGCTACTCCCAAGCTCCATCTTATGTGGTTCTCTGTGCAATTACATTAGTTCTGATCGGTAACGGAGTAGCAATTACAAAACGCACGGTCTTTAAAAAAACTGGTTTCAATGTTTTAAAATAAATTATCTTATAGATAAATCGTCCGGCTCAGACTTCAAAATTGAATGGTAGTTATACCTCCAATGATGGTAAACTTACCCTATCAACTCGATTGAATTCAGGGCAACGGAGGTATTGTGATGGGTAAAGGCACACCCACTGTCCTTATTTGGGAGATTGCTAAAGATAATAAAAAAGCGCGTGTTGAATATACCCTAAATGGAACAAAAAAAATACAACAACAACGCATCCAAATGGCCCAATTGACAAAATGAGCAAAATAGGCACTAAAAGGGAGGAAAAATTCAAAACATAACAAAAACTGGCATAATCAATATTCGTAATCATCGTCCTACATGTCTATCGGCATAACTGATGGAGTCCATAAAATTTCAGATACAAATCTCAATATCTTGCTCTATCATGAAGTTCCGCTAAGATCAGAGAAGCCGCGCACATTGTTTGCACCTACATTAACTGCCAAGTAGTGAGAATGAACTCTTTGAAACAGTAGTTAAAAATGGATTATTACACATATACTGCTCGATAAGAGTTTGCCGATGAGCTCGCTCGCCTATCCGCAGAAAGCGTGGAGAAGATACTTGTGAGTCAGGTTTAAACTCTTCTAGGTTATGTTTGAACGTATAGCGCACGTCAAGTCAAGCCCGCATGGGGTAGATATAATGGAGAACTCTCTTCGATAGAAACTACTTCAGTAACGAAAAATTAACATAAACGCTTACAGTAAAGTGTCTGTCAAGTGTTCCAAGGAACCGGGTTGATCGGCTTCTTTTGATACTGGCCACTTCTTGCAGAGCGGTCAACAGCTTCGCGTTTGCGTTTCGCGTCTCCCATTGCTCGGGTTCTACCGAATATACTGTTTTTCTCAATGATCTCATCCGCCAACGTTTCTAATGTTGGTCTAGTGGTTTGGAAAAAAAAATGTTGCAACACATCGAAGCAAACCAAAAAAAGGTGAGTCTCGAAAGCAGATGTTTTCCCTCAAACTATGATGGCACTTTCGAAAAAAAAAGTGTCATTCCAACGTAAGCATGGGGCGGAAAAGAGTTTTGCCCTGTCACACGCATGGCGTGCCGCATATATGCAGTGGAAAATGAGACATGGTTTACTTTCTGACTAATTTCATCTTGGACGTGAAGGAAAACATTCTGAAATTCGATACCGAGAGTGTATGAAGCGGGAAAACAGTAATTAAAAATATATTCAGAGGGGTTATGAGATTGGTTAGTTCGAAGATCTAGTTGAATCTTTTTTCTTATAAATATAGACATCAAGAATTTTCATACATATGTATATTGGACACTTTCAAATGACGTCAATTGTTTGGGAACGCAGTTTAAATGTCTCTCACAACAAAATGCCGAACGAAAAGAACCAAAGAAAGGGGATGCATATCAGCAAACAAATCTAGGGTTTTTTTTTCATTAGGGCGAATCTACAATTGAGAGATTCTCTCCGGGCTCGCTCTCTTTCATTCATTACAGCGCCATTATAAAACTTACGAGGCATTCTTTAGTACAGTTCGAAACACAACAGTGCTGGCTAGCATACTCTACAAATAGTAGAATGAAAAACGCAAAGGTGATTGGTTTATGAATGAAAGAGAGCGAGCCCGGAGAGAATCTCTCAATTGTAGATTCGCCCTAATGAAAAAAAAACCCTAGAAATATGAATGACATATATCTGTGTAACAGATACTTTTCAACATTTTTCTAAAAAACAAAGCTGTTTAAGATTGGCTGAAGATGATCGACTATAAACGAAAATAAAGTTAAATAAATCGAAAACATTCAAAATAATATACATAAAGACTATATTCGATGAAATTTGGACACACAAAATAGGTCACCAAAATTTTTTCTTGAGTCCGATTCTTTTCAAACTTTCTGAAAATAAAGTTCTACTAAATGGTTAAGTTTTGACATCATTGGTTTATTGAACCTCTTCTCCCAACCCAAATGCCCGCACCTTTGCCCTGACCCCTTTCATCAAATTTTGGGCAATGATAGGACCGACTTGCTTACTTACTTTTATCCACACTTTCTTTAGTTCAAGTTCATTTTCTATCAGTTTTGGAGTTTTAACGAGCTTTGCCTTCATGATTGCCCAAAATTTTTCAATTGGGCGCAGTTCCGGAGTGTTTGGAGGGTTGACGTCTTTTGGAACAAAAACTACATTATTATCTTTGTACCAGTCTTAGACGGGCCGGGCATAGTGCCATTGTGAAATCTCAAGAAGGGCAGAAGTCGTTTTTGGAGGCATTCGTCCTTGTAGATTTGTCCGTTGACGGTCCCAGAGGTGATGAAGGGCTGACTCATTTTGCCACATCCGCAGATCGCTTGCCAGACAAGGAATTTTTTGGCAAATTTCGACAGTTACTTCATCCGTACACTCTCGGCCAACTTAGAGGTGGCGACGTAGTGTTCCTGTCGTGGCATTTGTTTGGTGTCGGTTTTAATGTAGCTCTCATCGTCCATCACAATGCAGAACGGTTTTGTGAGCCACTCCCTGTACAGTTTTCTTGCACGAGTTTTGGCCACCGAGTTCTGTTTATCGCTCCGGTTCGGTGCCTTCTGGACCTTGTACACATGTAATCCAGAACGTTTCATTTCATGCACAAAACAAACTGAAACTTTCGCCTTTTTCGCAACATCCCTGATCGAAATGTTGGGATAACGCTTAAATTGGTTCAATACCATCCTGGCCTTCTCCGGATTTGACGTGCCACGTTTTTTGCCACTACCATTTTTCCGCTTGGTTGTCTTACGGTCCTTGAACGTTTTGATCACATGAGATACGGTTGAATGTGCGATTCCGAGCTGTTTTCCGATCCATCGATGAGAAGCGTTTGGGTTTAGGTTTGGGTGAGTGCCCAAAATTTGTTTGCGCACTATTTCTTCATTAGAAGCCATCACTGAAATCACTCGACCGTTTTTCATGAAATTTATTACACAATTGACACAACACAATGAAATACATTCAGTTAAAATTTCAATAATTTTTACCCACACGCCAAAAAGTTACGAGCAATTGTGTGTGTCCAAATTTCATCGAATACAGTCTTTACAACAGTGAACCAATTTCAAATCGCTAGTAGCATATTGATTGTTGGTAATACCATGCTAGTAAGATCACGTTGAGAATAACTGGGTTGGTTTCCTGGTATGGTCTGGACATTTTTTCGACCCTCTGGGCATAGCACGGTTTCCGAGTACGTTGCGCATCATGAAATTACAGTTACTCCATACTGTCATGAGCCTCTGGTCTACATTTGTGCCTTATCGGTCAACAGTTACTAATTTTCAAACCAGATTAAAGTTTGTCTGGGGAAAAAA
Organism: Aedes japonicus; assembly: GCA_034211315.2. Classification (NCBI taxonomy): domain Eukaryota; kingdom Metazoa; phylum Arthropoda; class Insecta; order Diptera; family Culicidae; genus Aedes; species Aedes japonicus. The sequence continues at coordinate 273,940 of JASCZW010003254.1, read as the reverse complement.
ACATCAAAGGAGAAAGACCACCAATGTGTTCAAGTACCATCAAGCCCAGAATTCTTATTAGAAATTCTAAGGCAAATAACATTGTCAAAGTCCTCAAGATGAGCTTAGTTAACCTTAAAAAATATGTTTGAAAATTGGAAACTTCCTTCTACTCAACATGCAATCCTAGGAGTGGACAGCAATATCTGCTAGAACCAAAGATGTGAAGAGAAAGTATTGAAAGTAAGAGTACGGTAAGTTGTGAAACTGAATAGAAGTAGTGGAAATTGAGTATAGGGCTTGTTTGAAAGGCGGCATTCCATCAAGCAGACAATCTCTTGCCTACACACTTAGATTTTTTTACAGAAATCTGTAAAGTTTTACCGAATCCTCAACAGCTGAACGTTCGGTAATCCGATTTTACGGATTTCGGTGAATTTTTACAGATATCTGTAAAAATTTACCGGATTTCGATAAAATTTTACCGAAATCCGTAAAATCGGATTACCAAACGTTCAGCTGTTGAGAATTGGGTAAAACTTTACAGATTTCTGTAAAAAAAATCTAAGTGTGTAGCTACCATGATGCATAAGCTATCCGCCATGATCCGCATGTCTCCGTCCATTTGCTGAATGGTCTAGATGGATAGTTGAGGACATGGCAACTGTTCCGGACAGCAGCAGCGAATCTGTGCTTCTCTAACACCAACCTTAAGGTTTTTCTCCAAAATGTTTCGGATGTGGAGGCACTCAGTCTTGTTCCAAAATATGCCTTGAATTAAAAATACAATGAGTGGTCGGGAATTGCTTATTTAATTAAACGTTTACCTCATCCATTGTTGCAACTCACGATTTGTGTGGATTAGTTTTTCCTGAGATTTTCACTGCACATTTAAGAACAAATCTTTCGCTAGATTTGCATAAAGAAACAAACAAAGCGCAAAAAATGTCACCAACAACAAAGCATATTAGCAAGGTTCCGCAGTTATGTAACATATTCATTTAATGTGTAAGACATCGTGGCTTCCCTTGATCAAAACTGAATTTATTGCATAAAACTATGTTTGGAGGGTTTTTCTGCTTGGGTACGATTTGCACACTACAGGGTGTGGCAGAAAATAATGCGAAAATATGTTCAATTTCTTTCAAATCCCATTTTCACCTAATTCAAGCAATAATATCAACATTTTCGAATGCAGTTATCTTTATGAAGTCCTTTGAAACAAATATATTCAATGTATCCTCCATTTTTATTAATAACATCCTCGAGCCGTCGCCAGAAGCCAGAGCATGCCTTTCGGACGTAGTCCTCCGACAGTGACTGTCATATGCATGCTACACTCAGCGAAATAAACTTTCAAAATTCATAAGATTGCATTGTGATTATTTGCTATAAGAAATCAGTATGAATTTCATAAATTTATCTTATGAAATATAATGATGGCGGAAAAATAAAAATATGGAGCAACCTGGATTCGAACCTAGAACGTTGAATTATGAGTCCAGTGACTTGCCTCCTAGTATATATCAACACTTGTAATCAAAATGCTTAAAAGCGTACAAGAACAACGTCGTGTGAAACAAAATCCGTTCATAAGTCAGCCTTATGAAATTCCATAGCATCGTTCATAAGTTCAACCTTATGAAATTCTGAAGGTTATTTCGCTGAGTGTATGGTTGACTTTAGGGTTTTCACACTAGGGTGTGATGTTTTGCAGGCTCGTGCTTCAACATATGCCCAAATCTAATAATCCAACGGCCAAAACTTCATGTTATCGTTCATCCATTGTTGGGTTCGATTGGACGTGTGACACGGCGCTCCATTCTGCTGTAGGACAACGTTTTGGTCCTCGGAGAAGTTGGCCTTCGCCCAGGGAAGCAAAAAAAAAAAAAAATACCGATATACACTTCGGTATTGATTTTAACTCCAGCATCAATGAAAACAGGCGGCATTTTCAAACCGTTGGACGCCACCAAGCCAAACACCATGACACCAGCGGGTGTTTGGTTTGAAATTTGAATTTAACTTTTTCCGGAACGTTCTCTAATTTCTGCGGTAAACTGAACCGGTCGGTGCGGCTGTTGTCCACAGGATCGATGCTAAAAAGGATTATCATTTTTTCCTTCTTTAACAAGGAAAGCAATCTCTTGGAACGAGTCACTCGAAGTTCCTTGACCCGGTCCGTAATCAAGTGGCGTTTTACTCTGGCTCTGGAAAATGCATGCAGGTGATTTGATTATTATCCGCATGTATTTCCGAAATATTGGCTTCCTTTGCAAGTTTTCTTATGGAACGCACCGGGTTGCGAGCAATTTTTACTCGGACTGATTTGATAAAGTTCGGCGTGCGAGCAAAACGCGGACGTCCGCTTCCCAGCTTTCGCTGCTTAGGACCATACTGCAGGGACTTTTTTATGCGGTAAACTGTTGCAAAATGGCACCCCACCACCTTGGCAATCTCTTTCGGCTTCTTCTGGGCGAGCAACAAACTGGTGATCACTTCTTTCGCGAACATTTTGACGAATTTGCAATAAAACAATTAGAATGTTTGGATGCAGCACTTGAAAGTAAAATAAAAAAGTACACTTTCGACAAAAATTAGTTACTATCTACACGAATTAACCCAATACTAAAGTTTGGATAATTTTCTGCCGCACCTTGTACATCGTTCGTTATCCGTGAAATGGACGGCGTCATCAAATAGACGCCATATACACAGATCTCTCTGATAAAATGAACCATCAGATTGCAATTTCCAAATACGACAAAATGGGGGCTCACGATCAATTGTTGAACTGACTCCGCTCATACCTGACTGGTAGAACTATATCTGAGAAGATCTCAGATTATGCCTCGTCTAGCTTCTCAGTAACATCCGGCGTTCCGCAAGGCAGCCACCTGTCCATTTCTTTCCCTGTCATACATGACCGACATGAACTTGGTTCTCAGACGCCTGAAATTATCCTACGTGGACGACCTAAAGCTGTACTACGTCATAAAATGTCCAGAAGACGCCCATTTTCTTCAGCAAGAACTACAAGTGTTCGACACCTGGTGCCGGATCAACAGAATGTCATTAAATGTATCAACATGTATTGGGTATCCCGGAACCCAATATATGCTTACTGAGTTCGTTTGAAACAGTAGTTTCAATGACAGAATACATTGCCAGACAATTTTCATTGTACATATAAAGACTGGACTCGGAAAAAATGAGACACACAAAAATGATATAAGCATAATTTTTTTTATTGAATTTTCTTCCCCAAGCTGAATGCTCAAACATTTCTCTTGGCACTGCTCATGAGATCTTGAGCGAGGCGTTGTCCATCTTCCTTACACAATTTCTCCCAGTTTTTCTTCAAAGCTTCATCGGTTTTTCCGCTTTTCTTCAACTTCTTCTTCATTATCGCCCAAAACTTGATCGGACGAAGTTCTGGTGTATTTGGCGGGTTCACTTCCTTCGGGACCACATTAACGCCCTTCGATTAGTACCAATCCATTACAGGCTTGGCGTAATGGAACGAAGAGAGATCCGACCAGAACAGCGTGGGACCACGGTGAGAGCGGAGGAAGGGCAGCAAGCGCTTCTGCAAGCATTCCTCTCGATAAATCTGCCCGTTTATGGTGCCGGTTGTAACGAACGGCTTGCTGTACCGTCCGCACTCGCAGATCGCCTTCCACAGCTTCTTCGCGAATTTGTCCATCTTTCTCTTCCGGAACTTTTCCGGAACCTCCATGCTGGACAAACCGACAAAAAACTCGAGGTCGGGGGTTTGTTTGGTGTCCGCCTGGATATATGTCTCGTCGTCCATGACGAGACAGCCTGGCTTGACCAGCCACTCACGGTACAGCTTCCGCGCACGCAATTTGGCCACCGTGTTTTGCTTGTCAGTCCGGTTTGGCGCCTTCCTGACCTTAAAAACACGTAGCCCAGCCCGCTTCATGGTCTGCTGGACGAACCACTTCGACAAATTGACCTTTTTGGCCAGGTCTCGGGTGGAAAGGTTCGGGTTATTCTTAAAGTACTGCCTTATCTTCCGCGCCTTCTCGGGTTATTCCGTTTTCGGTTTTCGGCCGCTTCCAGCGCGCCGCTCGATGGTCTTCGTCTCCTGGAACATCTTCACAACCCGGGACACGGTGAAATGGTGGATTCCAAGCCTTTTGACGATCCATGCGACTGACCAGGATTATCGATCACCGCGCCCAAGATTTGCTGGCGTAGCTCTTCTTGTTTCGAATGCATTTTGAAAACTACTTGACAGATAAAATTTCGCACACATAAACATAACACTCTATACTAGAATTACCCAAAATTTCATTAAATTTTACTCACGAGATAAAAAGTTACACCCAAAACAAACTGTCGCATTTTTTTCTGAGTCCAATCTTTATCGACGCATAATGATTTGAAAGCTGCCTGACTGCCCGAGAAAATACAAGTATTTGCATATCCGTTCTTTTTTTTCAGGTAAACATTCACGCATTCTAGTATTGCAAATATTTCTGCTTGAAAAACTGTAGTCCACTGTCCCATAACCACTTACAATTTGATTACAGGATCATAGATTCCTGCCCCAGTTTCCGTTCAAATTTTTGAGCCATCTGTGAAAAATATGATTGAACCTTGGAGAAAACTGGGTCCTCTGGCTTCCCAATTTGTACGTGATGTTTCGCATATCTTACAGGGAACGTCATAGTTGTCCCAGGTTTTCATTCAGTCTCCGTGCATAGTTATCACCGTTCCTCTTTTAAAATGTTGTAATATACTCAGATGACCGGTAAGATCACCTAACAATAAATGTCTAGACCTTTCCAGCATCCAGCGACACTTTCCAGCTTCTTTCCGTCTCTAATTGCACATATTCATGCCACGGCAGCAGATTTAGAATTGCATCTAATGCTTTCGATGGTGTGTTGCGCGTAGCTCCAGTTAAAGCAATGAATGCAAGTCCTTGAGAGTTTTTACAGTTTTGATTCTGCAGTAGCTTCCTTGGTTTTCGCCCACCACAACAACGAAGCGTACGTTATTTTTGGACGCATAACAGATATGTAGATCCACATAATCATTTTTGGTCTTAAGCCCCATTTCCTACCAATGGTTTCGGAGCATAACCATAAAACACTTAGAGCTTTGCTTATCGCATAATCAAGGTGTGCATTCTAGTTCAGCTTAGCATCCAGAATTTGCCTAGGTATTTAACCTATTCACTAAATCGGATGTGTTCTCCTCCAAGCTCGCTTTAAGGTTAAGCTCTATTTCTTGTGAAAGGTACATTGACTACTTTTGATGGATTAATGCTTAGACCCTTCTTCATACAAGATTGGGTAACCTTTAAATCCTGTTACATTCTACCCATACTATATTGTCAAACTACCCTCTTACTAAGATGACTATGTCAACCGCAAAACCTATAACCACGAAACCTTTCGCTTCTAAGCTTCTGAGAAGATCGTCTACAACTAAGGACCACATAAGTGGGGGGAGCACTCCTCTTTATGGCAACCTTTCGTTGCCGTTACCTTAATAGAAGCTCGTTCTAGCTCAGAAGTTCTCTTTTTGCAAGCATAGTATGGATCCAGTTGGCAAAGCTAGTGTTAAAAGTCCTCTCCTTCATAGCTCCAGTTGGCAAAGCTAGTGTTAAAAGTCCTCTCCTTCATAGCTCGAACCATTGATAAATAAGTTGTATTGTCAAACGCTCCTTCAATATCCAAGAACGCACAAAGTGCTATTTCTGCTACTCGCACAGAACTTTCGACTTTTCCAACTAGCGAATGAAGCTCTGTAACTGTTGATTAAACAGATTGTATGAAGTATGATATGTACTACCACCCATTGTAGCACGGAAACTAAGTCCGACAGCAATGGGCTCTCCTCTCTGTTAGATTTGATCGAGCTTTAATAACCAATGATTATACTTATCATGCCATTGTAAGAAGGGCCAAAAACGGATTGGGTGGATCAATAGTCAACATCACGTTTCCACAGGGATATAGAGAATTTCCTTCCAACAACAAGATTGAACAATTGGTCAAAAGAGCAAGCTACCTAGTATGAGGATATACCAATGGGCCCAGAGAAGAGCCCACCTTTTATTCACAAACTGTTAGCAATAAGGAGTTGGCATTCCTACGCTTCCCATTCAGATTGCTTCAATCTGGTGCCCTGATGGTTCCTCCCATTTGAATGAATTATTTATTTAATAGTATATTTATTTATATAGTTTGAAAAATACTACAATCATTCGTATCTATCATATATAATATACATTCGGTTGATCCATAAATGCAAGAAATGTTGTAAAATGTTACATATAGAGTTCTGTGGTTCACGCTTAAGAACGTTTTCGTTTGTTTTCAGCGATAGCAATATTCCACCATAATCTTATTTTGAGGTATCCCGAAAAAGTCTATTGAAATTTTACAAAACTAACATTTATAAATTTTAATATACTGTTGCCATGGCCACTATTCGCTAAAGATTCTAACAGCCATCCGCTTTTTTTTTGCTGGCCTAATAGATATTGCTCCCGAGTTAGGAAAGGGAAGCTTTAATTAGAACTAAGTTAAGGAGGAGAGTCTAGCTGAAGTCAGAAGCGCAACAGTGCCCAGGCTACACTACCAGATAAGTACGCAACCCTTAGCTGGCGGTCTATGACATCTCTTGGCCCGTGGAAGCATGAGGTAGGAACTTGTGAGGACCATAGCTATGTTGCGGGGACGCACGCTCCATCCCAGTTGTCTACTCATTATTTTGCAGCCCAACTGTCGATTAATCAGATTGGTAAGCAGACTGAAATGTTGACAAATAATGCTTCTGCATTGTTGGCTGCTTCGTCTCTTAAATACTTAAGGTTTAATTTCTATTAGGTCAAGTTATGCTTCCTCGTTCACCGTTTAAAAGTTTGCAACCAATTATTGTTTTGACATACGAAATTAAGCCTAAATGTATTTGGTTCATGAACTGAACAACGTTGCGCGATAAGTTTGTAAAGTATCAATCTGCTCTTCTTCCATGAATGTAAACAGTGTGCGAAAAAGGTCATCCATGAAGCACTGAAATGAGTGTTCGTGGGATTTTAACATAGCCATCTTCTGATACAATCTTAATAAAATAGCGGATCGATCGAGGAACATCGCCGTCGAAACATCTCAACAAGATTACAAATTTAGCCTTTTATGCCATCGAGAAAATTGAATTGTTATGTATACCCGTTATTTTTTTCTTCCCTGCAGATGAATGATGATATCCAACATTTAATAACCATTTAGGAGGCATGTCGATGGCCAACCGTCGGATCAGAAGGCTACGCTCTAAGCCAATCAACAAAAGTCAACAAGCTGAGCGAGCATGCATCAGTTTGTGTGATTATTTCCTAATTCTTCGCTGTCAAAACATCGAAACGGGAGGTAAGAGGTTGAACAAAACGATGATGGGAAGTAGTCAAGCGAAGAGGAATAAGACCATCTTGGATGGTGGAGAGCAAGAAACGGAATCAAAACTAGATGACATGATAATGAATTGAAATAGAAAAGAGAGTAAATGGGAAATAAGTGGAAAACGAGAAACTGTAAACATTCATTAGATTCTAATCAATTTAATTTAACATTTTGCCTTTTATTGTTCCTTGCTTACCCATAGCTGACAGTAGACTTGCTTGAAGTCCAGCTTTCTATCTGGGTATCTTTCTCATTTGTAAATTGGTGTTTCAGAGTACAGCACGTGTCAGATGGTAGGAAGTGTATTATGATTTAGCAATTTTATGGTGACATGGTAACTAATTTTGTATGAATGAAAAGCTAAACATAGGCAGGTTCAATTAGTAAACTGTGCAATCGAATTTGTCGGACCAGATATATCTGATTTCGAATATTCGCGTCTACCTATTTCTTTTAAATTCAAATTAAAACACAAGTAATAAACAACAAAGTCATGTAAAGAGTAGACAATATAAACCTTATCTCGGCAAAGCAGTACTTCTTCAAAATATGTTGGTATAACTGTTAAAATGATTAAACCAAAATATGACATCATGATTGCCTTTTTCCTATCCGAGCAGATGATCCAAAGCAATATCATTATCAATCCATTCAAAGCTGAAAACACTTTTCCCTCGAGCCCCGTCATAACTTAACTGAGCCATGCATTGACTATAAGTAAACATTTCCAACCCAAGTAGGACGATACTGAAGACGAGAGAATGGAAGAAAAAGTTTTCTGTATAAATGTCCGTTGATGAATATTATCGTTATTATTATTTTGTTTTGACAGATGCTTTTTCTTATAAATCAGCTACCGTTCAATTCACAACATTAATGATAGCATTATTATTGTATTCTTCTTTCGGCTTGTGCGATGCTGCGCCACTTGTGCTTAAGGGGCATAAATAACTTCGCCTCGGTAGAGAAGTAGTGGACCATCGGGGATTAAAGCGCGCTCCGGGTAAATTCTTTACCACTTGAGAAAAACTCCTATTCATGTACTAGTGATTTTCATGAAACCATCTAGATAAAACAATGATACAGGTATACCTTGATGTTCAACTATTCCCTTTTATTACTTTGTTAAAGTATCGAACTGCAAACTATGAAAATGGGGAGAAATTTGAAGATCCGAGTGACATTCAGTTTCGCCTAAAGACCAAATATTTTTGCCGATAGATTATATTTATTTATTTACTAGCTGACCCAACGGACTTCGTTCCGTTTAACATTAATTTATTGGTTGCAATATCTTTAAAATCGATTCACACAATAAATCAGTATTCTATATTAACATTGTTTTTTTTTAAATTGCAGGAATGTCCTCCATTGTTTTAGTCAATCTGAATGGGACAGTCTATTTTCATACTGTAGAACTTGGTTATTTTCAATTTTGGCTTTTAAAAGTATGACAATCGGCAGTCATTTCATATTATTGATAATCTGTTATCAATTGGCAACTTTAATTGGTGTATTATGTTAGAATACTAAAGGGGGTTTTTTGGAAGTTCCAGCTCATGAAAAATGGTTGATTTTTGTATGATGTCTTGTCGGACCGACATGAGTTGATTACGGTGCTGTAAGATATCATAATGAAACTATCCAAAACAACAACGTTTTGTGCATTTTCAATGCGACAATTTAGCACTGGCATCTGAATTTAAGATGTTCTATTAACTGATTGTTGAAAATTGGGTTTTACTTGAAGTTTGCTCAGTTTGAAAGTGAAGAAATTTGAAATTATTATGTTGAAAATAATTTATTTGTGATTTTTCTGCATTTTTGAAACAACATCTGATTTATACAAATAAAATTTGATATTTTTGAATGGAAAAATGCTTCTTATTATTTTCTAATTTTCTGATTTTTCCTTCAAAATTTTCCAACTTTTGAGTTTCTCTGAAACTTTTTTGGGCAAAAAGAAACAAATCATCTGAAGATACCGTCAAGATTGGTTCAGCCGTTCTCGACTTTTCGCGTCACTAACAAACAAACATTCATTTTTATATATAGAGATTTGATTTTTTTTTTTATAAAAAAATGCCTTTTATTATTTTTCAATTTTCTGATTTTGCCTGGAAAATTTCCCAACTTTTCTTTTTCTCTGAACTTTTGTTGGACAAAAAAGAATAAATCATCAGGAGACACCGTCAAGATTGGTTGAGCCGTTCTCGAGTTTTAACGTCACTAACAAACAAACATTCATTTTTATATATAGAGAGATTTATTTATTTATTTAATTGTCTTCTGACAGACAGATTATACTAAACACTAATTCTATTTTTGAACATTGTCTTGGATGTGTTAAAATCAAAATGGTCAGACACTTAATTAAACCTACGGCAACAAACGTCAAATGGGTTGTTCTATCCGAATAAAGAACGATGCGATAGAACAATATCCTGTTATATTTTTAGATTAACGTGTCATCTGGTAACTATATTGAAAAAGATGTTATACCTCGTTGATAAAAAAAAATTAAACATGTTTTCGTTTGATATTTGATATAAAAACAAATGTCAATATTTAATACCTATATGGACGACATTGTTTGATAGGAAAAGCTTCATCATTGCTGATGAAGTGAATCGTTATTATAAACACATTGTTTAGGCTTATGTTTCCAAAATGAGGTAAATTATACTGATTTCTGTTCATTTTTGTACAATTCTCTTTTGAAAGTTTTTATAGAAATTGTATCTTTCAATCCAGGAAATGGCCGACTGATGTCGTCTCAGAGATGTTGAGTAGCTTTATCAAAGTAAGATTTTATGCTTACATATGAGCAGTTTCTTTGCAATAGTCTAGGAACTTCAACTTTTTCTTAGTTGTGTCGGCTTTTAAAAAAGCTTATTTCAAATTTGATAAAAATTTATCAAAATCCTCCGACACGTCAGAAACTTTATTTGGAAACCATGTTCTTATCGTTTTAATTTTTATTTGAAAATATGTCAGTTGCTGTAGAGATGCGATAATTGCAACTAGAACCAGCTAATTGTGATAACTTTCCTTCGATAGATATTCCTGAAAACTGTGCAAGAGCTTTTATTTTTTCTAAATGAACGATTTCTCTCGTGGAAGGTGTTTCCTTCGATGAAACCGACGAAGTTGGAGGTGAAGTCTGTTCCTCATTTTTTCTTTTCTTCTGCAGCAAATGTTACGGGAATGGTCTCCTCACTAGTAATTGTGAACTTAAGCTCCTTTTGCAGGAAAATCGAATCCCTGAGAAAATCATTTTCGAGTTATGAATTTTTGAAGCTAGTGATGTTCGGGAAATCGGTAAACTTCAATTGGCGTTTTCCATGAAATCTGGGAACCTAGATTTTTTTATTTTTTTTTGTTTTTATATCCATTAACCCTAGCGTGGCCAGAGCTTCGTAACAATCGGAGAATCGGAGATTCGGTCCAATCTATACGATAATAAAAAAAATACCCATATGAGTCTCATTCAGTGGTGGTAAATGTACTATATTTTGAAATTTACTTTTTGATATTTGACATTTTTTATTATGACCAAATTGAACACACGCAAAAGTGAACTGTCGTGGGAGAAAATGACATTTCTGTACCGTTTTCTCCAGGCGACGAAACATTTTTGCTGCCTCCGATGGTTTGAAAAATGTTGCGACATAGATTTATGTCGCCCAGAATTTCGTGGATTGCTGGCTTATTACCAACAATCAATATGCAACTAGCGATTTGAAATTGGTTCACTGTTGTAGAACCCCTTGGTCCGAATTACACCTTGAAGCCAGCACCTTGTTATACATATTTGCGCCTTTGTTTTGATTTGCTGTGTTATTTTGACAGAGTATTTGAGAGTGTGTTCATGTGAGTTCATTATAAGGGGTGCATTATTGAGCTTGGGACCGAGCTTGGGACGATGTTCTAGTACTGACTGAGCCAAGAAAAAAAATCGTTTTTGTATGGGACCTACTGGTCTTAGAGTTAGTCTATGTTATTACTGCATACATATGATGTTTAGTATATGGAATCAAATCATAAGAGTGGATACTAACAACTCATAATCATATATTACCAAATAAGCGCCGTTTTATTCAAGCTATTAAATATAGTCTCCATTTCTAAACTTTTTGAAACTGTCGGCAGAGATAGCAAAGACTAACTCTAAGACCAGTAGATCCCGAATAAATACAATTTTTTTTCTTGGCTCAGTCAGTACTAGCACATCGGTCCCAAGCTCGGTCCCAAGCTTAATAATGCGCTCCTAATAATGCATTACACCAACACACTTTCAAATATTCTGTCAAAATAACACAGCAAATCAAAACAAAGGCGCAAATATTATAGCAAGGTGCTGGCTTCAAGGTGTACTTCGTACCAAGGGGTTCTACAACAGTGAACCAATTTCAAATCGCTAGTTGCATATTGATTGTTGGAAATAGGGAGAAATTTTCCTCTTTCTGTTTTTTATCTCCAACGGTCGCTCGAACTATACACATAAACTGTTCGTAGTGTGCGGGCCTAAAATTTCGCAGCAGGTGACTGTTTTGCAAAAAAATGTACATTTGTACATGTACATGTTTTAAACACATGCAATAGTTATTCATATGTATTCCTTAGTGGCATCATCATCAAAGCAATACTGCTAATTTACATTTTAGGGGAAGGCTTCTGTAAAACTTAAAGATTTTGCTATATTTTACTCTTTTAGGCGCCAGAGTACATCCGGTTGAAATTTTATGCTCTTCGGACTAACGCACAAACTAAATTGTACCGATAGAGCGAAAAATCACATAAGATGATGGCGGGAAGGAATGTGTGATGTAAGACAATAGAAAAAAATCTCACACCTTTAAATAATAAATCAAAATTTAATTCTATAAAAAAAATTTCAAATAAAAATTCACTTAAACTACAAAAACTAATTCAAGAACTTTTTACACTTTAGCCATCTTAGGATCTGTCCGGGTGGATCAATTTTCAATACAATTGCTTCAACTTGCAAATATACAGTTAGTCTCAAAATTGAGCGTACACCCATGGCGTGAAGAACTTTTCGATTATTTTGGCGGGAGAATACTTTACAAAAATATTATTACTTTCAATTTTTAATTTGTTCAACTTGCGAAGTAGGGCCTTCAATTATTAAAAAGGATTTCTACAAAATTTTAATAGAATAAGATTCAAGAAACGAAGTATTTTTGACGTTGAAAAATTGAGCGTACATATTTACTATTTTCAAACCAATTCGTTTTATGAACACAATATTGGCAATTTGAAGTATCTTTTTAGCAGTGCATACTGTCAACAACTCTCAGCTGCATTGGCAGCAATCTTAGTTATTTTTCTTTGGAAGTTTATTGTGTTTATTGTCTGTGCCTTCGTGGAAATTGTTCCGTAAAATAGGGGCTGCCATTGGAAGAACACATTCCACAGTGCAGAAAACCAAAAACAAGTGAAAATTCGAGGTAACATTGAAGAATCGCATAAGCAGAAGCCGTAAACAGATCTTGACCGCTGCTGACGACCGAGGAATCGTACGAGCAATAGGAAAAGAACCTAAGACAAGTATTCCGAAATTGGTCAACGCACCTCGCTAACAATATCGGGAGATCCGTCAGTGCTCAAACCATCCGGCGTGTGGCTCATAAACACAATCTGAGGGTTGCTCGGAAGAAGCCTTTTCTTTCAGAAGCAAATATTAAGAAGCGACTGGATTTTGCGAAGAAGCATATTGAAAAGCTTTTAGAGTTTTGGAACAAGGTGGTTTTTACCAACAAGACGAAAATTAATCTATTTGGATCCGATGGAAGACAGATGGTTTGGAGAGAACCGAATTCGTCGTTAGAGGTCAAGCATTTAACCCTACTGTCAAACATGGCGGAGGCAGCGTCAAGCTGTGGGGTTCAATGGTAGCCAGTGGTGTAGGTGCTATGGAGTGTATCGACACCACAATGCACAAAATGGTCTATTTGAGCACTTGTGGTGGGAGGTTAATTACTGATTGAATAACACCAATAAATCAAAAGCAAGAAACAAAAAGGAGCTTTAACTGGCGATTTAGGAGATTGGAATTAGTATTCCAGCAACTGTGACCAGGAAGCAAGAAGAGGAATCGATGCCGCGACGAAACTTAATATATGCTAGTAAAGGCTAGATCATTTAGAAATGGGGAGCTTTGAAATGCGCGTGTTTCTCAAACTTTTCTTTAAATCGAAAAACTTTCTAAGAATGAAACAAAAGTTATCCGTGAAAGTAAACTTGAATCTCCCAGAAACCTTTTCGCGAACCTTTTAGAACTTGAGCCCCGGGATTTGTTTAAAATCTGCTTAAGAATATGCTTCATTATCGATCAATGGACAGACATCGAGTTTCGTCAGAACTTGGTCGTACAAGTTACTAGTACGAGTTCTGGCCGCTGTTTGTTGTTTGAGGCTTTGGTTGGGTTTTAGTTGCTCAGTAACATTTATAAGCTTCTCGGAGATGGATGCACCCCACAGTAAAATGGTCGACATTCAGTTTTTTCGCCAAATCTTCACCCGAGATTTTGGGATCAGCCTTGATTCTCGGGATGACCTTCATCCGTAGTTGACGATCAACGGTTCCTCCCTGACGCTTGATTCGCACTTTGTGAGCAGTTGTTGAAGTTTACTTGTACTTTTTCATCACTCGCGCTACAGTACTTTTATAATAATCCTGCAGTTTTTCCAGCTGCAGAATTTTGCAGGTAACTGTGCTCAATTATTTTTCTTTGTCGTCCTGCATGATGAACATCTTGGAATCACGTTAGTTAGAACTGCGAAAAAATAGACCAAGCAAAATTGTTTACAAACATCAATTCGTTGCCAAAAACTTGCATAAACGCTATCTCTAAAATGAAGTGCCCCATTTCTAAATGATCCAGCCTTTATCTAGTATGTATTGTTGTCAGGAAAAAGATTTGTGTATTTTTTTTCTTAGTGCTTTGCAAACTTTTATGCGCAGTAAGGGTTATGCTATGTTCAGATTATGCATTTGTAACGTAATACAAGGGTGTTATAAAAAGTATCAACATGAAAAACGTCATCAAGAATGGCTTGTATCATGTTACAAAGCTGTAGTCAGAACAAAGCATTAGTGTAAGACGCAGTAAAGGGCGAACACGAAATTATTGCGACACATTCAACAGGGCATAACTTTTTTACCATTGGGTAAAAATCAACCAAATTTTGCACACTTTTTCATTGATGTGTATTGTTTACATGCTGTCAAACTCGAAGTCGTGTTTTTCGATTCAACGAAAATGGAGGTGAACCAACGCGAGTCGAGAGAACAAACTCTTTCCAAACACCTGGAATTTCCTGACCTGTCGCACCGGCAGTTGGGAAAAATGTTGAACATTCACCATTCAACCGTCTCCAGAGTGTTGAAGCGGTTCCAGGAGCGGTTGACGTTGGACCACGGCCAAGGAGCTGGAAGAAAACCGGGACCGGAGAACAAAAAGACGGAGGGAAAGGTGAAGCGGATGATTAAAGCAAATCCCAACGTCTCAAGCCGTGATTTGGCTAAAAAGATCGGCATGTGGCAGAGCTACGTCCAAAATGCAAATAAGAGAGCTGGACTACATACATACAAGGTACAGAACTTCCCAAACCGCGATGAGCGGCAACAATCGACGGCCAAAACTCGGGCACGGAAGCTCTACGAGAAGATGCTGACAAAATGTGGCTGCTGTGTGATGGACGAAGAAACGTATATAAAAGCCGATTATAAGCAAATTCCGGGGTTGAAGTTTTTCACCGGCAAGAGCAAGTTCTATGTGGATGACAATTTTAAGAAGAAGAAAATGTCGAAGTTCGCCTCCAAATATCTCATTTGGCAGGCCATCTACTTTTGCGGACTGAGAGTGAGCCTTTCGTGACAAAGGGCACAGTAAATGGCGAGATCTACAAATCTGAGTGCCTCGAGAAGCGCCTTTTGCCGTTCTTGCAGCAGCGGACGAAGCTCCGCTATTTTGGCCAGATTGGCATCATGCCACTATTCTAAAAGTGTTCTGGAGTGGTATGAGGCCAATTCTGTCCATTTGTTCCAAGGGACATGAATCCGCCAAACTGTCCGGAGCTGCGCCCGGTGGAGCAGTACTGGGCAATGATGAAGCGGGAACTTCGGAAGAGTTGGAAGACAGTCAAAGACGAGAAGGACATGTTAAGAAAATGGAAAAAAACTGAGAAACTGGTACCGGATGACACTGTAAAGACTTTGATGGAGGGCATCAAGCGAAAATGCGTTCAATTTTACACTCAAGGCTCCATCGATTAACTTTTCTTTTGATTTTTGAAGTAAATATATGTATAAAACTACCCTAAAATTTTGGTTTGATTCTAAACATTATAAGAAAATTGGCATGACATTTTCGGTGTCGCAATAATTCCGTGTTCGCCCTTTAAGCCATTTTAATTGAAAAGAAATAGATTTCAAACAAGTTGATTTTGCATCTGCATTAAAGTAAGTAATTTTTTTTTATGAATTGCTCAACTTCCGTCATACATATTCATTTTGTCTAGAAATGGGAAATGCAAAACGATTGAGGTTCTGCTGGATAGTGGGCGTTCAAAACAAGACCAAGATGTTATGTGATCATCGAAAAATAAAACCCTCAAAAATATGGGTACATGCGCGGTACTCACAAGGTTAAAAAAGTATAATTTAATCAATAATATTTCACTAAAATCAACCATATTTTTGGATTGATTGTTTTGATTTTTAGATGTACATGATTGGAATAATCATACATTTCAAGTTGATTTACGTAATGTATGCTTGACTCAACTTCAGTAAAATGTGGTTGATTCGACTACTATACAATTGTGATGTCGAAAAAAGATATTGCTGATATGTTGACAGTTGGCTTAAAGTGCCAGTAAATTCCACCATGATTCTAGTTGAACCAATTATTTAATGGTTGGTAAGAATATGCTTGGGGTCAGTTCAATTTTTTGTCTGAATGAGATTTGTGGTTCCGAAATCGTTTGAATGGGACAATTCAACACCGAATCTAAACGTTTGGATCAAGGAAAACATGGAACAAATTCACTTTCAAACTATCCAAAAACATGTAAACTTGATGCTTTGCCAAATCTTCGACGTTATTAAGAATCGCGGATGAGCTGCCAAGTTCTAACGCGGCAACTTTTCTTGGAAATATTTGTTTGTGACTGAAAATTTGACCGAAATCCGTAAAATCCGGTTACCGAACGTTCAGCTGTTGAGAATTCGGTAAAACTTTACAGATTTCTGTAAAAAAATCTAAGTGTGTAAGCTATAATCAACAAAGTCATGTTGCTATTATGATGATAAATGAATTTCAAAGTAATTGAGATATTATTAATCAATTTATAGTTGCTCACTTAAACGTAATTTTCGATTTCCTCAACTTTTTAGACATCATGACTTCACTGGTTAAGCTGAACCAATTATCACTACGATCTTTGGATAATCTAACATTGTATTCAGCCTAGCTGTACAGGCAATAGCCATACGTTATAAACTAATTGTTTTCTTAGATAAAACAACAATGATTCAACTATAAACTGTATACCCAATGTTAGGGACATATTTTATCCTAACGATGTTCTATTAATAAAGTAGTAGAAATATTGTTGCTGGTCAAATTTACATGGAAATTTTTACGATATGAATATTTATTTCTCAAATAGGTATCTCATGTTAACACAGGGCAAAGAAATAAAATCTATTTAGAATGAATAAAAATGTTTCCATTATTGAATGGCTGATAAATTGTACGTGAAAATAATGTAAGTCTTTTAAAGCAGGTTTATTTAAGTTTGTTAAGAAAAAGTTTGTGTTGGGTAGAGTGAAAACAGTTGACATTGCCTTAAATTATAAAATCAGATGCTTAAAGACCGACATTACATCCATATTCCTCGAAAGTTTAGTTTGTCGTGGTTTAAAATAACAAGCGTCTCATTAAGTTTATCTTTGCAAGCAAATTACTAATTGAATGCCTTTTGTTACTGAATTACTTTATAAGTAACAATGAAAGATGTAACCATCCGCTGGATAACAGCCTAAGGTATGGGGCATATACCCTATTTCAATAACAAATTCAATTAGAAAAACATTAATAATTTTTTTTACAAAAATAGCAGATTATTTCAGGATATAACCAAAGTTCATGATTATAAAGTGATTTATTTTACTCAAGGAAGATAATGCCGATCCATTTAACGTGTTTTTAAATTTATTTAGGAAACTGTCCATCACTATTTTTACTCGATTTTTTCCATTTTCTTTACTGCGCGTTAACCACCTCCGAAGTATTTTTCTTCTGATTTGACAAGATGGCTGCTCAAGGTGTGTACAGAAGTTTGGTGAAAAATCACCGATTTGTGGTAATTGACTTGAGTTACAGATTTTTCGGTACTTCCTTAACAATTTTTCGGTATTTTTCCCATTTACAGTTGGAGGTAGTGGTACGAAGAGTCAACAAAAAAAAAAACTCATTTACCGAAAATTCTGCAATGTTCATTTTACATTTCGACTTCGGTGATTTCTTTTACAGAGTTCTGTACAAATATCTAAGTGCGTTGCTCTTTCATTCACACTCAATCTGTTCGGTAAAATTTCAAACAGTTGAACAGTTAATTACCGAATACTGTAAAATATTCTAAGTGTGTAGCATATCAATAATGTTCCTTGCATTTCATGTGCTGATGATTCAAGATTTACTGAATTTTTCAGCTGTTTGAAAGCTCAGTACAGATTTACCGACCTCAGTTAAAAAAAACTTAGTATGTTCGGCCTATGTATCATATATGTCATAAACTTAACGATAATGGTTTTTTTTGTTGCTATCAGGATGACCGAATAATTTTGAAGCAATTGAAACATTATTAATAAATTGATAGTTGTTCAATTCCACGCAATTTTGGATTTCTCCAACTTCTTAGACACCATGATTTGACTGGTTGAGCTACATATATATCTTCTTCTAATGTTCTAAATTTAGCTAAACTGGTCCGATTAACTGAGTAATGCAAGCTAGACGTACAGATAATAGTCACACGTTATAAATAATTGTTCATACAGCATTAATATAAATGGTTCAACAAAAAAAAAACTGTTGACTCAATATGAAAATATGTCTGAAATGGCTCATCCTAACACAAACCAAAGGAACAAAATCTGTGTAGAGTGAATTATAATGTTTTCATTGTGGAATGGCGCATACATATGTGATAATCACCTAAGTGTTTCAAAGTAATTTTATTTAAAATCCGACAAAAAAACACATAAAGCCTGCATTTAATAATAAATCCATCGATTGGGACGAACTTGCATCCATGATTAGACCAATTTGGCGCTTTACATCCTAATCACTCGAAAGCTTCCGACCTTATAAATTTAGTTGTGTAACTTTTTTTCAAGCTTATCTGAGCAAGTCCATAACTAATTGAATATCGCTTACAGTTAAAATACTTTATCAGTTATAATAAATAATACATACGTCGATCGTTGCATATTGGGCCGTCAAGGGACACATACCCATATTATATTAATTGACGTTTAGCTGAAATACAATGTTTCGACAAATTTGTAGCCGAACCCCAAAGCTATGGAACTTTTCATTACAAGGGCCTTGGAAAACTAGTAGCTGTCTAAAGATTACGTTCTCCATAGTAATGTGGCATGTGTAGTGTCAGTTTCTTTAATCAAATATGCTCAAATTTCTTAAAACTTTTCTGCGATTTGGAATCATTAAGGGAACCTAAATAGGGCTAAAAGCGAATAAGGGAGCTAAAATGTTATTATTTGCATTAATATAGAGTGATGCGTTTATTTCAATCTAATGTGATGCGTTTAATGCTTGTAGTAAGGAAGAATACATAGCTCTGTTATTATCTGATGGCAAATAAAAATGAACCAATATTTCAGTGTAGTATCAATTGAAAAATAACAATACATAGCGGCGTGTGTTGTCAAAAATAATCAAAGCATGAAATGCATTGTCCATTTACCTATAAGTTTGCAATCGGGCTACTTCCTGTTTTGAGACAAATAAATTCAAAGACGCATGACATATGTTATTGATAGTGATCTGATATTGTATCACATTATTTTACATCATATCGTCATATCATATTTGCCTAGTAAATTTAATAGTTTATTGAATGCTGTTGCATGAATTTCATTGAATTAATTCCATTTTATTAATTTCTATAGTTTTTTGTAGCATTACTAAGCCATACTTGGCAATTATAAAAATCGTTTTTGAAAAAATATACGAAATCTTACTTTTCCTGCATTGGTGATCTGTATTTGTGCAAACTACATCACTACAAACTACGTCGCTACATCTTTCGTAAGCACAATCCATTTCAAATGTTTTCCATCACCTATTCTGAGTAAAAACGCAGTGGAAAACTCAATGATGATGGAAGGCACCATGCTTGGTTGTTCGGGTATTAAATGACAATCGAAAATGTAGGCATACATTTTGCGGATTGTATTACTAGGGCTGGTATTAAACGTTAATCCGTGTTGAAGCTTTTCGACATGAACAGTTGTTTATTTATTTTCTAAAATTTTTGTTCTTATTTCCGGTTCAAATTTTAATGTACAAAAAAAATGGCATAGAGATGAAATAAGCAAAAAAAAACTAAACTTTATACACGGTTAATTCTGTTTTACGACGCCTTGAAATGCTCTGAATTTTCATATGATTTGTACAGATATGACCCTATTCTACTCAGTTATAATCAATATAATCCCGAATGATATACGACAAAACGAAATCTCCGCCAACAGATATTTCCAAAATGTGCCCACAACGGCGCACATACATAAGTATGGCTCAAATGATATCGATAATTACACTTCATTCTGGCTGTGATACACACACGTTGGGTTTGGTGACAATAATTCCATTTTATTCCGACGGCATGGTAACGGTGACATCCGTACTCGTACGACTATTTGTGAGCCGAGACGGAGCGACCAAACGACGACATCCTGGCAAATAGTACCACAAACGTGTTTTCGATACGTGAAACATGTAATTGGATCCCTGTGGTGTGGTCGTGGCTCTGAGTGTGGGTGGGAGGGAGACTTTAGCCAACCCTAACCCCCAATCCTAACCGACCAGGCCGTATGCTACGAATCATGGCTTATTCCACCGTTCGCCTAATATAGTGCATACGCGCTTAAGCCTCATCCCACCAACAAGTCACAATGGCTTGGATTGGATTGAGATCGTGCTTGAGGTGGGTGTTGAACAATCTGCAGAGTAGAGGGTTTCAAAGTCAGCCATCGCTATAGCTCTCACTATCGAACCGTACCACTCTGGGGGGGAAAATGACTCCACTACTTCATTCCACTCCGACCCTCACTCATAAACATGCACATCGTTCCACGTACGCTAGCTTGTGTATATGGATATAGCTCTGCTCAGCTCAGCTCAGCTGCTGGCTTCTCATATAGCTTCTCAATAGCAGAATTCCTCTACAGTTGAAATATATACGCGTACAAATAGAAATTATACACATTCTTTTTGTAGCAAGAGGTTATGGAAAAGAGAAAATTATCTGTTTCACATGTATTCATATTATTTCCTTCGTATAATGTTGAACAGTAGTAGGAAAAGTTATGTACAGAAAAAGATCATCGCAGACAAAGAGCATGGGATACATAACCAAAACAGCAGTGAACATGATACCTTTTACTTTGTACTTGAAACCAGTTCAGAACGTTACCTACACATCCCTTCGGCACAAACACATTGTACCTTGATTTACAAGCGGTTACTTGGCACCGGCACTCACACTGGTCGTCAGTCGCATGGTATTGGTGGTTTCTCGTCCCCTCTTCGTTGTTGGTGTTGGTGAAATAGTTGCGCATGCCATTCAAAATAAAAATCGTAAAAAGATCAACGCCCTTTTTTACGATGATTGATGTTCTCTTAGCTAATCAGAAACGACCAGAGAACGCGCCTTGCTCTTTGTAACGAGAGGGATTATGTATTGAAAATCAAATAAGATATCAGTAGCTTTACAAAATCCATACGCGATAGATGATACACGCTGCTGCTGAGACGTGTCAAAATAAATATGCGCTATTAGAGGTTTCGCGCGAGGTGTACGGAGATTTTTTTCTGTTGTTCGTTTGCACAACTGTTGCGGGTGAAAGGAGGTTGTTTGCCAGTGCGGGTCTTGAACCGTTGTGCTTCCTCACGAATGACACGCAACCTACCGTCGCATATCGGGCGCGGCAATTTAAGTTTTGCCGTCGTAGTTCGCAGTAGTATCGTGCGGTGAGTTGGAAGAGATCGCGCGCGTTTTCCGGACTAATCGTGGCGGATGGGTTGTAACGGGTTGTGTGGTTTCGCCATTCTGGAATGGCACGGTGATAAGAGATTTATGTTTGATTATATGATTAAGAATTTACGTGATTTGATTGGTTGAAGTCGGTGCAATGAATTGAAGAAACATACCTGGAAGATGGTGTTAATGTTAGCGATGTGAAAATATACGTTCTATTGGATTAACGTACTCTTTCCGTCAAGCATTGAAAGAAGAAAATAAGCACCGGCTCATGGTTTAAAAAGTGTCAACAGAAGCAAAATGAGATATGCCTAGAATAATACCTCAAGTGTACGTTTAAGAGTGATTCAAGGAAAGTGTTGGTTCAGCGGAAGTTTCGAGTGAAATACAACAACGCCACCATTGGTTCAAAATTGCACCAAACACGAACAATCTGGCGGTGGTTAGACAACCATCAATGGCCGTTGGGCCACCGACGGGAGGATCAGGTAATCCTCCGCAAGCGCCAGTCCAGCCACATCCGATCTTAGCACCTAGTCCACTGTTTGCCTTACCGACATTGAACTTTACGGCGTCGCAGGTTGCGACAGTCTGTGAGACACTGGAGGAATCCGGAGATATTGAACGGCTGGCGCGGTTTCTATGGAGCCTGCCGGTAGCCCACCCGAATATCTCGGAACTCGATCGTTCCGAAGCGGTGCTACGGGCGAGGGCAATAGTAGCATATCACACAGGACATTTTAGGTGGGTTCAAGTTGGTAATGTTACGGTACATCGTAATCAATGCATTGTTTTGCGAGCTACAATTGGATGGAACAACATTGGTGAATTTTCAAATAGAGACTGATCCGGTGAAACGCTTTGTGTTAAATGTGGAACCAAGTTTAATAAGGGGTACTGGTACTGGAGATGGATAACTGACGGGTATCGTAATAAAATGCTTGTCGAAGAACTTCAATACCGGCTAGAAAAAAAGTTCACTGATAGTTCGATGAACCAAAGTGTGGATAGTGGTGTAAACATAAAAACAGTTGTGTAGAATTGTCAAGTTTAGATAGTAGTAATCAGCACAAATGGTTAATTGATTGTTAGGACCCGATTTAAAATCTCTTAGCAACTACGGCCGAATAAATCCAGATTTACATTAGCCCAAAGACCATGTTGCCACATTTTCACCTGAATTTCGATGAATAAAAGCTCTGGCATTATCGGATTGTTTAATGTCACTAGATTGAGGAGTCGGTTTAAAATATTCAGTAAAATATTTTGATGAAAATACTCAGTGGGGTAAAATTTTAAAGTATCTGGAAAACGAGGCACACATTTCCTCTACGTAACTTAAAATAAAAATGAAATTAGACGCTTCTGTGAAATCCTAATCAAGTGGTGGTCAACAGTATAGATTTAAAAAGCTTTCGGTACATGTAAACAAAACCGTTATCGATACAATGTTAATTAACTCACGTTTTCTTTATTGTTAGTAAAAGAAACCTTAACATCGCTTTTAAAATTATGCTAGTTGGTAGTTGACAGTAAGTAAATATATATTTATATATAAAACACGAAAGGGTTCAAAATTATGCTTTTACTTAAAAAGCACATTTGTTATGTTTCACCAATCATGCGCAAAACTGCAGGGTTATTTGGGGTAAACTGGACATAGGGGGTTTGAATGACGCAATGCAATATTTCGGAAGGTAACAAACAGTATTAGTCAAGCTTTTGGTCAGTGCCTCAACTTTGTCTTATATCGTTAAATCATGACTTGCGTTATCGAGTTGTTGTTATCTTGGGAAAGTAGAGAGAATTGCAAGAGGAAGCCAGTGGAAATATATTTTATTCGCAGTTTGAATGTACTGTTTAGCCGTCAATTAATTTCACGTTGTGTGAAAGTGCATTTGGGGAATTGATTTCAAAAACGATCTTGTACAATAAAAAAAACGATCTCGCGTATGTTTGAGGTTAAATAAAACAATAATGTGTACACAGCAAAAAATTATGAATTTTTACTGGCACGTAAAAATTCCCCTCGTTTAATATCAAGTTTACAATCTTTCATGCGCCAAACAACAATGTTTGCAATCTTACAGACAACAGACTAGATTCAAGCGTTATCTGGCTTAAATTTACATGAAATATTCCATTTACTTCTGACAAATCTAGCGTTCCCTATATGTGCATTAGATAACGCAGAAAATTACATTTTTTTTTTCAAACTGTGTATGTATGGTCCTGTTTGCTCTTTGAGGTGAAATTGACAGGCGCATTTAATATTATCAATGCGTTCTGCGTTCTGATAAATTGAGGATGCTCTAGAGTACATAATAGTATAATTACTGCATTGTGCAGCTATAAGTTTAAAATAATAACAAAAGACAGAAAAACAGATATTTTGATTAGGAAAGTGCTTCATATGTTTGAGAAAAAAGTCGGATACTAATGAGCTTCTGTTAAGTTTTCAAGCTTTTTAAAGTCTGCACCTATGTCGAACTTAATGCGAAAAATGTGGCCAAAAACCAAGACTACTCTAACTATAAATTAGAAGAAAAATTAGTAATCTCGTCGAGTTATTAGTACGAGACACTGAAGAAGTCTGCACATTGTAGACGAAATACGCGTATCTGTCGAAGATAAGCAAATGTAGTTGGAATTAAATGGAGATTACTAATTTTTCTTCTAATTTATAGTTACAAGTATTCCACTAAACAGCTCAAACCCTCTAGGATTCAAGACTACTCTGCCAAACAGCATGCAAGCAGGTTCGCCTTCAAAGCCGTGTATCATTATTATCAAAAAGTTATTAAGAGATGACACCTTTGAGAAAAAACACAGATTAAGAAATAATCGGTGTCTTACTTAAGATGTACAAATAACCCCAAAGTAGCCTATTTTTTATTGTTAGATATTTTTTCGTCAAAACAGAACAAAGTTGCTGCCGTCCTAACAGTCAAAATCTTTTTCAATACATTGTTTGATTATTCTGTTCCGTTTCCCGATAATTTCATTCATAATATTTAACTATTTTACTTCGTGATCTCAACTGATACACAATTGCAAATATTTCATACTATTTATTAAATTTATTGAAACATTTATACAACCCTGACCAATCTTTTATATCATGGATTATGATTATACATTCACTATGCATAGGAGTGTCATGGACATAATGAGCATAGGGTGTGAAATGAGCACCATTAGACTTACCAAAAGCATACAATTTCTAATGAAATGTTATATGTTAATCGCTAAAGAATGTAACAAACAATATATTTTGCGACAGCAATTGAAATTGTTAAAATTTCACGAAACTTGTATTACAATTTTCAACGTATATCGAAATTGGTTTTGTGAAGTATTATACATTATTGACACTGGTTGAATTATTTCTTGGTGTTATCATCAATGATAAAAACGGGTTTTTATAATTATGGTTGGTTAGGGGTGAAATAAGCATATCATATAATCTCAACCAAACCTGCTATATTGCCTTTAAACTGCTGTTGTTGTTTACACACGGCAGTGTGTTTATTTACATTGTTTGCTACTCTGATTGAGTATGCAGAAATGAATATATATTCCCTCTTAGTTATAGTGGTAGGAAGTTATAAAACTTACTCTGTTGTCGTGTAAGTGTGAATGAATGATTGTATATATATGTGTGTAATGTGTGTTTTTCTTCTTTCTTCTGTAATGTGTGCTTTTCTTTTTCTTTGAACCAATCAAATTTGTAGGGATATAAATAAGTAATGCAATTGATTAGATACTATCAAATATAATTGTTTGATATGTTAAAATAGGGCATCCATTTATGGTTAGGGCACATTATGCCCTTATAGGACAACATAATCACATTTTCAATCTGGTATGATGCATGTACACACTACCAAAAAGTCTTGTAAATTCAGGTACCTTGAGACCGCTACATGCAAGCGATCCCGACGACATAAAAGTAAGTTCAAAGAGCCGAGAAAACTAATTCTATCCAAACTACCTCTTGTCGAGTAGCACAAGTTTTAGTTTCGGAAGACTTAATTTTTCATGAATTTTTTTGTTTTGGTTTCTCATTTTATGCCAACGACAAACTACGTCTCTTGTAAAAGTAATTTTTTCAGTGTGTATTTATTTTTTTTTATCTTACTAAGTAACTTGTATTATGTTAAAATGAAATTCAGACATATTCGTATTGCAGAAAAGATTGTCAAAATGCAACTTTAAAAAATGATAGTTTTGACATATTTCACTCAGTGGAATTACGTTTTTGAAATTCAGAATAACCATAAAGAACACTAGAAGGGACAAATCTTATGCTTCGGAGAGAGTTTTTCACTAATGAACATTAATTTGATTGAGGTATTTTCGGCTGGATTTCGCCGAAATGTTGTCAACGATTGCCTAAATGAGGAATATGTGCTGATTCGATCTTCAGTAACTGTTGTACACGGAAAAAATCCGTTATTGTTTTCATGAACAAATAACCAGGAAGTTTTTATTAATTTCATGAATTCATATTGTCATTTAATGAATTCATGATACTTATTCATGATTGCCTAATAAAAATAGCCGATGCGAACCTTAAATTATAAAAATGATATTTTGCGTGGTATCATACATACAAGATCACATTTTCCCGCCAATTTTGGTTCATTACTCGACATATGATTTAAGATTCGAGATACATGAATCACATTTTATCTATATCTGGTACTTTGCTCACGCTCAAATAGTTCATTATACCGCGTTCTTTGATTTTGACGGAAAATAGAATCATGCATATCATGAATAACATGAACACACACTGTGTTTACAAAATCTCGAATCATTTTGCCCATTTTGGAGATAGGATTATTTCCCGTCAACGATCGATATCACAAATTATTTGTAATCTCATTTAATATATTATAAACATAGTATTCTTCTAAAAGCCATACGTGTACTGAAATGGGCTTGTTTTGTTAAAAGCTACATATTTGAAAACTAAGACAAATGCACACTTAGAAAATTTTACAGTATTCGGTAGTTTTTTACCAAGCTTTCAACAGCTGAACGTTCGGTAATCCGATTTAACGGGTTTCGGTAAAATTTTACATTTTTCCGGTATTTTTTTTACAGATAACTGTAAAATTTCACCGAAATCCGGTAAATCGGATTACCGGATCGGATTACAACAAGGAAATGTTATTTTTAAAATTTAAAACTGTGCAGTAATCCGAAATGAGCAACATAGGGTATCGGGATTTATTGTCAGCTTAGCTCCTTTATTCGGCATATGCATCAAATATGTCATAACTTCAGCAAACATTGACAAAAATAATGTTGATATCATGGTCGATTTATCTTGAAGCAGTTGAGACTTAATTCATCAGTTTGTATAGTAGTTATGCACTTGAGTGAGATTTTTGAATTCCTGGACCACGGCTTCATTGGTTAAGCTAAAGAGATCATCGTTACGATCTTCGAACGATCTTTATTTGGTAAAAATGAACCGATACGTCAAGTAATACGTCCTTGGTATACCGAAAATAGTTACACTTCATTAAACTGTTAACTGTTTCTAACATGAACAATGATTTCACAAGAAACCCGCGGACCTCTATTTTGGGTTTTTTTTTTGCTATGTGTGGCTATGTCAACCTAATGGATTTATCATACAGTAAAATTTTGGTGTAGGTAAAATTTTCGATGGGAATGTATGGATATTCGACTGTATATTTTTCAAATGACATATGTAGACCAATACCTACGCAGCTGTATCTATATAGACGGAATTCTCTTGTTTTAAATATGGAATGACCAATAGATAATATGTGAAAATAACTGAGCAGTTTTAAAGTTGTTTTATATTAAGTTGTTCTCTGAAATTTTATGCTGAGTAGAGCGACTATACTTCATATGGAATTCCTTAAAAAAAGACGATCAAAATAAACCTGATCAAGATTGGCTTTAACGATAAATTTAAATGATGAGGCAAAATTGCATCAATGAATGGATCCAATACAATGCTTTAGACCGACATTGTATAAAATTTTCGTCATTTAAAAGTAAGATATTTAACTTGACCCGTAACGCCGGTAGATCTCCTTTTCGTGGTGCGATACGGGGTATCAGATCTGCCACCAAATCCTAGTCCGAATCAATTCAAACTAGGGAACATATTTGTTTTTGTAGTCAAATGAACGTATAATAGTCCTTATTACATTTTATGTCTTATAAAAAGTGATAATACGGATTCATCCATCGATGAGCTTGGAATAAGGAAAACATGGTTAGTCTTCATTTATGTGAATTCTCATTTTCTATTTGATGTTCTGTAGTTTGAATTGGTTAGGACTAGGGTTCCAATGGATGGTCAGTATCGAATTCATTGTTTGTTTTATTTGCAATGAATCCGGTTTTGACTGATAAAGGGGCGTGCCTTTGAGAACTGCTGTCACTGTCACATAGCGGAAACCTTCAATAAACCTGATTCATTGCCAACAAAACAAGCAATGAGAATACTTCTAGACAAAATCGTCAAAAGGTCGAAAGGAACAATTGTAAACAATGACTCAAAACGTAAATTTCTTGGAAATGCCAGGTTGATAACATCTATATCCACTACCGATGGGAAGGTAATAACTCCCTCTATCTGTTTCTGGTGCTATTTTTGTTGTCGGAGTAAGCAGATCGTAGAAAAATTCGCTAGAGGTCATTGTTTACAAATGTTACTTTCGACCTTTTGACTATTTTGTCTAGACTTCATCATTTTTTAATTGCGATGAAGTAACTAGACATGCACTAAACAAATGATACGGGATATGCTACAATAGATGAAATTACTGGTCGCAGTGGTTTATGTCCCGAACAGAGGACTACGCTCTATCTATTCAGATTGGGTTTTGAATGCAGCACAAAAATTTGAATATTTTAGCCGAATCGAATATTTGAAAAGTTTTTTCTGAAGAAATGATATGAACACTCGATACTACAAACTGTACTTTTTTCCGTTGAGAAATGCAGAAAAACGTTAACTTTTTTAAATGTTGAAATAAAATTGAAACACGAAAGGTGATTTGCCAAAAAATCCCCTATAACCAACTGTTTTTTTTTTTAATTTCGGTGTATCAAATAAAATATGGTTGTGAGCCAAACGGTACGGTGCGGTTGATCTGTTGATCTGTTCTATTGATATGTCTTAAAATATTTGCTTAATTTATGCTTCATAAGGTAGCCTAATATGGTCGGTTACATTTTTGTTTGTAATTCAATAAATAACTGAGCAATCAAGAGTGTATCGAAAAGTAGTTAGCAACATTGATTTTCAAATAACATCACCCGTCTTTGTTCTCCAGAATCCGGTTATACAATTTTCGCGCTCTTGTTTTGACCCTAGTCTGCTGCTCCAGGGACTTTTTCGGCACATTCTGTTGCTTGTACGTTTTCAGGGAGTTCCGAGCTCTGATCTGTTGAATCATCCTGATCTTATTTAGCATTTCAAGCTTATTGCTTTTCGCAATTTTTGCTTATTGCTTTTCGCAATTTTTGCTTATTGCTTGCTCTCAACTTAGTGTTCTAAATGCACTTTCACAGTTATTAATTGAGAATTTTGAATGCCAGGTACCATTAGTATTATTGTGTGGCAAGTACAATCATATCCTACGCCCAGGGAGTCGAGACGTTTTCCACGAAAAATTCCTAGACCAGACCGGAAATCGAACCCAGCCGCCTCCAGCATGGTGTTGCTTTGTAGCTGCGCCTTTACCGACTGAGCTAAGGGAGGAATCATCCCGATGCTGGCGTTGAATTGCTTGGCCAAATACTCAACCACTTTCAAGTCCCGGCCGGGCTGGCAGCTCCGGTGTCCTGCCGGATTGGGGCAAATTCTTCACGAAAACGGTCTTTTCAAACTTTTCGATAACATTTTTGACACTGGTGTGGTTCACTTTTATCCGTTATACTATTTGATTGTACGTGACACTCTTTTCCAAGCACCAAATGTACAGAATTTACTTTCGCGTGTCCAGATCAATTCGACTCATCTTTGAAACGATCCACGGTACCGAAACTAATCGATTGCAGAATTGTTGTTGACATGTAAACAAACATGCCACCGCAATACACGCTTAACAAAATTGAGCCATTTTAGAGTTATTACTTTTTTACAGTTAAACTCTTGAAGGATGTCCCAGCAAACACAAAATCGTATATGATAGCGAATATAAGTACAAAGTGGAGGCGATATACGTACATGCGTCTATTTGACTTCATGTAAAATGTACGTATATCGCCTCCACTTTTTACTCTTATCCGCTATTATATACGATCCTGTGTTTGCTGGGGTATGTAATGTCGTTGTAAAGGCTTTATGTTGGGTCTATTCGAGGGTGCAGTTTTGTCTCATCTTTTAAAGTTCTCAAATTTTCGTTAACTTTTGTTATGATATTTTATTTTACTTACTTTTCTTATAGATACCTTACTGTCATTAAACCAAATAACATTAAATACGGAATTCTTTGCCGTTGTCCTATCTACCGCACAACATTTAAAACACTGTAATTCACATAATATCTGCAGGATTCGAGGTACTTGCTTAGATATTCCATTTGAAAAATATACAGCAACATACTGATAATTGCTTTTTGCTAACTCAACGATTTCAACTTTAATTTATCTAATTAATATAATAGACCATAAGAACGTAAAGCGTAATATGTTCTTATGAAATGGGCCCACGGTTGTCTTGAAAAGTCATAATTTATTTTTCCGTTTGAAACGCTGTTTAGACCTTATGACTACATTTTGCAGATCTAGTGTGTATTACAATGCATGTCGATAATTTAGTAAAATTGAGGACATTTGAAGATTATGAAGAAAAAACTTAATCAGTGAAATCATGGTAGCTTTAATGTTGTGGAAAGTGTAAATTTTTCTAAATTACATCACAATAAGGTGATGGTAAAGTTCTCAATTCCCTAAGAACGAATTGATTTGTCGATTATCGTTGCATTAATGACATATTTGGTATATAGGCCGAATGGAGGTGCAATTACATCCCGCAACCCTAATAGGCCAACATTTTTCAAATGATCTCAACTCTGAGGTGTTTGGAGGATTAAGGTTCCTGGGTACGAAGTTGACGTTTTAAGCAAAGGCATGCAGCCAAGACAGGACAAAAAATGTTGGAATCCTATGCGACTTCTGTAAATAAAGGAGACGTTTGTGTAAACATTCCATTAAGTGCACTTGAACATTCATGGTTGAAATCGTCACGAAAGGAGCACTTCACATCCAGCACGTTAAATCGCTTGCCAAATCATAAGTTTGTTGGCAAATTTCTTTGGTGTTCTAGTACATCTATGATCTGGAAACTGTTGAAAGTCCGCCTCCAGGTAGATTTCATCATCAATCACGCAATTAGTTTTTTTTTGCGTTTTTGCGTATGAAGCTTGCGTTCCCGAGTTTTAGCTGCCACATTCTGCTGGTCTTTACGATTTGGTGCCTTCTGAACTATGAACGCCTGTCCACGTTTAATTTTGGACTCCAAAATAATAGAAGCAAAAATGATTGACACATAATTCGACAAAACCGATTGTTTATTTCACAATAATAGAGTTATCTACATTACAAACAGTTGATTAAGATGTGAATCCTTCTTTCTGTAACTTTCTGTGGTACAACAGCCATCAGGTTCCGAAGGGTATCCTCAGATACGCCCGCCGTGACGATTCTCAATCTTCTCTTGTAATCATCAGTATCATTTGCTTTGCTCCTAGTTTCGAAGAGTTTCCGCTTAACCAGAGCCCAGCACTTCTCAATTAGGCGAAGTTCTGGACAGTTTGGTGGTCAAATCAGACTGAAAAAGAGCTGGAGATTCGTGGTTTCTGATAAACGGTAGCAATCGCTTTTGCAGACATTCTTTCTCGCACACATCCTTATTGATAGTGCCGGTAAAGACGAAATTTTTAGATTTTCGTCCACAACTACATATGGCCTGCCTATTCAAATACTTCTTCGGGAGTTTGGACACCTTCTTTTTCGGGAAATTATCGGCAACAGCGTGTCTTTGCATTGTGGTATAATAAGCTAGACCCGGAAGTTGTTTAAAGTCTTTTAATACGGTTGTCTCGTCGTGCATTATGACACGGAAAAATGTTCGCTTGTTTAGCTTATCATCACGGTTGGGACCCTTTTTCAGTTTGTAAGCATTCAGTCCTTGCCTTTGCTTCACTTTTTGTAGGTTTGATTTTGACTTCCCAACTTTGCGAGCCACATTTTGCACACTCCCAATCTTCCAATCTACAATCAAGCGCTAGTCAAATGATTTGCAATCACAAAACACGGTACTTTTCGATAGTTTTAGTTTCTTGGCAAGATCGCGTACCGATAAATTCGGATTTTGCTGTCGTTCCTAAATGTAACAAGAATGTAAGCATGTTATACCACGAAATAAAAACGGGAGTGTTTTGACAGTCATAAGTGCAACGTTTCAGCGATCCGTGAAATAATTCAAAATCTACACTTAAAGAAAAGTTTCCTAAATTGAACGTAGACTGGCTTAACGAAGTCCAGCCGGATATTTGACGTTTTGCACAAAACTTTTTGTCATAGTTAGTTGTTTTTTGCAATATACCGGACAAAAGCGTTTGATTTGCACCTGAGAGCTTCAACTACGCTGCGAGGATGTTTTTTCACTTTAATTTTTCCGAGTGGTTGTCAGATGTCCTCTGTTACCTCTGATGACACGGGAAACATTAGGGTTCATGATTCCTAACTTTTTTGCTTTGGCATGATGCGAAAGATTTAGATTTTCGAAAGGGCCAATTCATAAACCACGTAGACCCATTTTTGAAAATTTTAGACCCCCCCCCCCCTCGTAGACTTTTCTCCATACAATTTTTTGAATTTTTGTATGGAGCGTAGACTTTGGTCAAACCCCTCTTCCCCCAGAAAAGTCTACGTGGTTTATGAATAGCCCCAAATACGTGTGCATAATTTCGTCACAAATCTTACACAGAAAAAAAATATTAATTTTGACAAGCGTGTAAAATTTCCCCTCGTTTCATTTCAAACCAAAGGAGGCGTAAACAACGCAATTGGTTGTAGTCTTTGATGAGCCATACAACAATGTTTGAAACCTTTTATACAACAGGCTAGATTCAGGCGTTATCTGGCTTAAGTTAACATAAAATATACCATTATTTTCTGCCATATCTAGCATCTAGCCCTCTATGTGCATTAGATAACGCAGAAAATTCAATGTTTCTTTTAATCTGCGTATGCTCTTTCGGCTCTATTTAAAAAAAAAAACTTACAGAACGTAAACTATATATTCAAAAGTACAATTAAGTTTTAAACATTTTATCATGCTTCAATTTTAACGTGGACAACTTTTAGTATGCATGAAATGCAAATTTGTCCTAAGGGACTTTTAAGGTTGTTATTTTCTCATGAATCAATTGTCAAAAAATTCGTCGAAGGATCACAAAATGTTCCGTAACATTACTTAAAACAAACACTCCAATCCCCTTTACTGGCTCCGCGAAAGCGAGGCTGGCGCCTCATCGCCAGCTTTTCCATGTTCAATATTGAATCGGTTCAAAATTATCAATATAACACAATTATTGTAGCTCTAATTGTGAGAAAAATCATCTAATCAAAGAGATAAATGCACCGGCTGTTGCTGATTCACGGTGGAGTGCGCCTATAATGGCTGTCAATGCTTGCGATTCGTGTTTCAATTTGGACAAAACTGAGTGCGTAGAAGATAACATAGCCGGGCAAACGACGTAAACGCTGCCAAACGAGGCTTGTTAGAGCAACACCACGTGTGCAGTATAAAATCAATAAATTACCTTTTGGCGCGGACTAAAAAACACCATTAACGTTTCGAACTGGTTCGTCTGTGATGGGGTTTGTAAGGCGCACATAATCGATCGACGCTGTGTAGGTATTTTGTAACGAATTGATAGTTTCTTGCTGAGGCTAACAGCTAGCTGTTTGGCCAAGAAGAATAAACAGTAAAATTTGTAATAATGATCTATCGTGCACGGTAGATTTGGAAAATTTCTCTTTTTAATTTTCGATAAATAATTTTATTAGCAAAACAACGATACAATGTGGAAGCGTTGGCAGCTGGCAGGAAAATGCTGAAAAAAAAGTGGGGAAAAAGCTGCGAGTAATTGTAGTTTATAGCTAGTTAAACGTAAGCTCGCTGGTGCTGTTTTGTGAGCTTCCTTCCTTGCTGCTTGCGTGCGTACAAGATAGATCAATTGTTGATTTTTTTTGGCTGGGTTTGTTCGACGCCTGGCTGCTGTAAAATTGGCTGAATGGTTGAACTTTTATCATCGAGAGAGCGATCGTTTACGTTTGGCTGGCACGATTATGTGCAGAAGGAAAACTCGCTTATTAAAATAATTTGCTCTCGTCTGTATCCAGTGTTAGAAGACTAGGTCACGTTCAAGCATAATTTCAGCTCTACCTTTACTATATGCATGTATAACTGACCGGCTGCTGGGGATGCCCATACATTGCCCTGGTGGGAGTTTACAATGAACTATTTTTTGCCCCATCGTCTGATTCGCAAATTGCACAATTTCCAAACAAAGCTGATACGTTTCCTGTGCTGATCGGGATTGATATTGATTTTCTAATGTTCCTATTCCTATTGTATGCAGTCCTATGTGCTCATGTTTGCTTATTTTTTTTATTGTTATTGTTCATTTGCAGGGAACTGTACACGATATTAGAGCGACACAAGTTCACCAAAACGTCACACGGCAAACTACAGGCGATGTGGCTCGAAGCGCACTACCATGAGGCAGAAAAACTACGTGGACGACCGTTAGGTAAGCTCAAAGGGGGGACAAAAACTAGAAGGTACAGACCAATGGAGTTGTACGAACTGTTGATGTAGAACTACGGATTATTTATACATGTATGAAAAGTGCAAATACAAAGCTTAACGATTCCCATTGTAAATATAACAGGCACTGGTTTCTTTCAGTTTGAGAGATATGTGATTCTTCTTCTGTTCATGAGAAACTATTCTCATATTGAAGTTAATTAATTAAATGTTATTACTGCCGAAATGGCCTTTTTCGGTTGTCATGTAAAAGGTAGATTTAGTGGTCCTAAAAAGAGCACAAGTCAGATGTTTTAAAATGAATAAAAAATAAATAAAAAAGGGCATAGTCCGCTTTAGGAATTGACAGCACAACACCGTAATGTGTTATATCCACACCGGATAGTAATTTGTTCAACTTTTCGTAGCTGCGTCCACTACGACTGCAGTGGAAAGATTTTGGTATTCTACATTATTAGAAAACATCATGTCAATTTGAATCTATTGACAGAAAGTTAAACAGAAAACGCGTTTGTTCTTAAATTATTATTTACCATAAAAACACTTTGAGTAGCTTAAATGATATGACGCAAAACTAAGTCGAAGAACACAAAATGACATTTTATAAATACTGATACACATCTCGAAAAAGTAGTGTGAATTTATGTTCAATGTCGTGCACATAAATGGAACGTCATAAAACTTACAAAATAACAATATAAATTGTGTTTAGTTCTGGGAAATTGCATTTACAGAAAAAAAAAAAACTAAAGAAATTTATCAGACGGGTAAAATTGCCCCACGTTTATTTGTAAGCCAATGCAAGCGTAAACAATGAAATCGTTTGCAATCTTTCATACAACAGACTAGATTCAGGTGTTATCCGGCTTAAATTTAGCAGAAATTTATCATGAACTTATGCCAAACCTATAGATTAAGATTCCATTTATGTGCATTGGATAACGCAAAAAATGACATGTTTCTTTCAAACTGTGTACATTACCGATAATGTTGTACACAAATACTTATCTTTGTTACAACTAATTCATGCAAGATGCTGCTTCGTGTGGAAGGACATACGATTATATATGCTCTGATATTTGCATCACAATGAAAATTCAGATTATCTTTCTGTGCATTGTTAATGCAAATACAGATGCTTCTTGATGTTTTCACTGAAAAAAATAATGAATATTAACAGGCGCGTAAAATTTACCCTCGTGTAAATTTAAGCCAAAGGTGGCGTAAACAACTGAATTGTTTGCAATCTTTCATGAGCCATACAAAAATGTTTGCAATCTTTCACACAACAGGCTAGATTCAGGCGTCATCTGGCTTAGATTTACATGAAATATCCCATTATTTTCAGCCAAATTTAGCATTCCCATTATGTGCATTAGATAACGAAGAAAATTCAATGTTTCTTTCTAACTGTGTTATCTCATGAACCTAGTTCTAGTTACCGTGAGAAGATTTCAAGATTCGGTTTGCAGGGTTCCTTATGTCTCTTAATTTCTAAATGCTTGTAAGTATTTAAATTAAATTAGTTCAAAAGTAGATCTTTGCCCATCACCAAAAATTATTTCAAGGATGCGAGAAGTTGTCGCCTTGTTCAGATAAATGAACATTATAAGCACATGAACTCCGTGTTTTACACTGCGTGACCGTGTATCACTGAAAAAGTTTAATTTTAAACCATTTCGTTTTTTTTCCTTCTCACTCAGATTTTTTATAGAACACAGAAAAAACTAATGAATTTTAACAAGCGCGTAAGATTTCCCCTCGTTTAATTCCCAGCCAAAGGAGCGTTAAACAACGAAATTGTTCGCAATCTTTTATGCGCCATACAACAATATATGGAATCTTTCATACAACAGGCTAGATTCATGCGTTATCTGGCTTTACATGAATATTCCATTATTTTCTGCATTCCCTTTATGTGCATTAGATAACGCAGAAAATTCAATGTTTCTTTCTATCTGTGATATCTGTAAAATTTTACCGAAGTCTCAACTGCTGAACGTTCCGTAATCCGATTTAACTGATTTTGGTAAAATTTTACCGAAATCCGGTATTTTTTTTTACAGATATCAATAAAATTTCACCGAAATCCGTTAAATCGGATTACCGAACGTTCCGCTGTTGAAAATTCGGTAAAGTTTTCTACGTGTGTATGCTCCATATTTTACATATTTTAAGACTGCACCTTTTAGTTGCAAGTTTTACAGTTACGAGTAATAAAATTCGATCTGTTATGAA
Organism: Aedes japonicus; assembly: GCA_034211315.2. Classification (NCBI taxonomy): domain Eukaryota; kingdom Metazoa; phylum Arthropoda; class Insecta; order Diptera; family Culicidae; genus Aedes; species Aedes japonicus. Next base: position 237,119 of record JASCZW010003254.1, on the reverse strand, counting down.
TATTGTTGAACATGAAGTTATCCTTTTATAACCTATCATGGAAAAGAACGAATTTCAACTCGCAATTTGTCGAGACGCGTGGAACCGACTGTGTTAAAATAGGTTGACAAGTGGTTTCAAGTCCCAGTATGAAGTCTAATGGCTATTTATCATCGCAAAACAGACCTAAATATTAGGTTACCATGTATATTCCAGATTATATTGTTAATGGAGCAACCAAAACATGAATTAGAGTGTCGCTGTATAAATTGTTTTGGGATTCAATTTCAGATTTAACAATACTAGAAATCTATCATAACGGGTGGCAACTCAAATTTTGGATTATTTTTCTCAAGCTGTCAAAAAAAGACAATCATCCTTGAAGAAGATATGAATTATTGAAATTAATTGATTGATAGCCACCTAAGAGGGCTTGAAGTTCAAGCCTTGAACCACACAGAAAAAAAATAATGAATTTTACAGGCGCGTAATATTTAGCCTCGTTGAATTCCAAACCGAAGCCAGCGTAAACGACGATATTGTTTGCAATCTTTCATACGCCATACAACATTGGTGAAAATCTTCCATACAATAGACGTGATTTAGGCGGTATCCAGCTTTAATTCAATCAGAATATCCCAGTAATTTCTGTCAAATCTAGCATTCCGTTTATGTGCATTAGATAACGCAGAAAATTAAATGTTTCTTTCAAACTGTGCAGGGCTTAAAAATACCTCTTTCGAAAACGCAATGTACCAGCATCACGTTTTGTTTAAATTTATATACTATGTTCGGCGATTCACTATTAGTGGAGTGGAAATGGAATAGTATCGATCGTTTCCGAGAATGTAGGTCTTGGAAAGAAGGAAGTTACTTTCGTCGTCGAAAACAATACATTTTCCGGAATATTTTTTTTTCAATCAGCTGTATTGGGATATCAGCGTCAAAATCTGCTTTTCAGTGTATTCCGGGGCTCTTTTTTTTTTTCTTTCGGCACTTTATTACGGCTCTTTTAAGTGTTTTGCAGGTGTACTGGTGAAACAGTTGAACGCGAATGAGAACAAAGTCCTTTTGTGTCAATTATTTTCGCTGGGCTTCCACTACCTTGCTTGCGAGTAGTTGTTGGGGATCTTGAAATATGGTAAATAGTCGAAACCGTATCGTATACTTTTTGCCGAGAGTTCTGTGTAGTTCGTAGAACGGTATAATGATCTCGTGAAATGTTTCTTGGTTCGACGGCGGTTTGAGCAAAACTAAGCAAGCATAAACAAAACAAAAAAATACTAGCAGAGAGACGAGAGATAGAGAGACCTAACACATACAGAGTCTTATTTCTCTCTAAACCCGTTGGTTGCCGATAAAATTTAAAAAAAAAAATTAGTTGCCACCCGTTATAATGACCTTTAAGTCTCAAAGTGTTGACGAGATCCCAGACAACCACAAGTCTTATAACTATGGTCAAATAGTATCGTATATTCCTATATTTTTAGTCAAAATTGCAATTAATTGTTCTATTGACATACTATTATTGCTAAGTTTACAAAATATATCGTTTAGTGAAATTAATTTGGACATGCAATTATCTGAAATACTGCAAGCACCCCACAGTTTATCCAGATCAATGCCTAATAAAATTAAATTTTTGCAATAGTTAAGATTGCGTGTTCAACATGCGCAAATAATGATGTAAAGAATAGATTGAAAGGCAATTTGGGCAATTTGATGTAGGTCCCAATCCGACGTCAAGGTTCAAAATTGCAGGCATCAGCGATAAGTAGCCCTCTGAAGTGTTTATTGAATCAATCAAAAGGAATACATCTTCACAAATGATGTAAAAGTGATTATTTTAATGTTGGAAAATTCGAGCCTCATTTACAACAAGTTTAGTGTTGTAATTGAATTCGACAGCGATAAGCTAATCATGTGCGTAAAATAGAAAAGTATCCATCGGTGATCGGTTGTTTCCTCAATCAGTGTGAATCATTAGAAGATGATAAATTATGGTGTTTTGCATCACCTTCCTAAATTGAGTTACAAGCCTTAGGCTGTTCTCGTGGAAAAGCGTTTTCAATAATTTCTTGATTCTTGCAAATTGAATACTTCTGGACAAACGCCAAAAGATTTTACTGTTTTTATTAGCTCTTTTCTAACTTTCTTTTTCGTTTTCAACTATGTTGTTTATGGCGCGCAACTAAGTTCTCGATATTTATCACTAGATGGCTCTAGTAGTAAGAGCTGGTCAATTTTGACATAATCAAAACATCATGAACTAAGGTTAGACAGATCGTAAACAAACCGTTTTGACTTATTAGTGATTTTGTTTTTGCATTATATATTTCTGGTTGTGTGAAGATATCTAATTCTGTGCCAAACAATCGTTATTTGCGGGAAGTGCTTACATGGACACTTCCTCCAGGTGTGAGACCAGAGCACGAAAAAAAACAAGAAACTTGAGTACAAACCGCCAGAAGAAACGCGAAATTCACAGAGTTTTCAAAAGGATTCGATCTAACTCACACAACGAACACGAGGATATTATACTTTTCCTTCATTGCAATTAAATATCCAAATACTTAACATTAACTTCAAAATGCGTTGTATTTTTCTAGAACATTATTCAACGAATTTCAACAACTATCAAGATAGATAGAAAATCAATAAAGGCATCGATCGATTAAATTTCTGGTGTTTTGCATTTCTTACTTATCTAATTGATAATTAAGGGATAGTAGTTATTAGCATGTATGTTACACCTGAATTATTTTTTTACCTCACAGGTGCTGCCACTCGTAATGGCTTTACGGAAGGTGGAAAGTAATGAATCCAGAGAGCGAAGCTGACAAAAACAGCAGTCCCTAATAGACAGCAAGGCTCCGATGTGGTCTTCAGATAAATAACACACGATCGCTGCAAGTGTCGGCGTCGTTTGTTTGAAATTAATCCCACCTTGACACCGACACACGGCGGTGCTGCAGGTTCAGGCCGGTCAAAGTTGTCGAGGACGGGCACATTTTTTTATGCACAGCCATCTTCATTAGCTTGTGGAATAAGCGTTGAGCAAAGTTTGCTCAAATGCCGTAATCATTGTTAGTGATCCGTGGTATAAATTCAACTGTTAAGTATTTATGGTTAACCAGTTTGAATTTGTTGGTGGGCTTGTTCTCGTGCCTGTTATCATAAGGCGTGACTACAGCCATCGATTTTTCTTAATCGATTTTCTCTTCCGTTGATATAAAAATACGAAATTTACTTTGCTATGCTTTAATTGTTATCATGTAAGACTAAATTTAAACGCTGTTTTTCAACAACTCAAATTTAAGTGAGATCTAATCAAATTGGTTATAAGTATGACGACTCATAAATTAGTGAACATAGTTGATCATCATCTTCTTGAATCCGATCGATGTTGCCTAATTGTTGCCTACTCCCAACATTGTGTACATGATTTTGAACAATTTGAGGAGATCCTTCTCATTTTTTTTAAGTATAGTGTACTTTTATCGGATTGTATTCAAAAAATCATTGTAAACTCATTCAATTCGCCGAGAAAATCCGTCAGTACATCTTTATTATACTAAGCACATGAAAACAGGAATGATGATTAGATGTATCTAATAATGACAGAAAATGCTTACCAATTACTCGTTATGATAAAGGTTCAGGTATCAGAAAGGATTTTGACTCTCCACCCATTTTACAACAATCAGCCTTCTTTATTGCTCAAAATTTCTCGATCGATGGGAGTTCTGGACAGTTTGGAGTATTAGTGTCACGAGGTACCACAATGAGATTATTTTCCTCGTACCATTTTTTTGTCACTGTTGAGTAGTGGAAAGATGCAAAATCGGGCCGAAACATCCTGTTTTGAGAATAATGCTTTAGAATTGGCAATAGGCGATTTTTAAGGCACTCTTTGATATAGATTTAACTGTTACAATTCCCGGTTGAGATGAATGGTTGGCTGATTTTAGCACATGTGTAGATGGCTTGCCAAACAAGATATTTTTTCGCAAATTTTTCTATCTTCTATTCTTTAAACTAAGACTTTCTCTTATATTTCCGTATACACTTTATAAGCAAAATTATTCATAGCCCGTCATATTGATGGTTGTTTTCATTTTACACACTGAAATCTGTATTTTTCGATGCCAGCTAAAATAATGCAAACTCATGTTGGAGCAGATTTCATTCAAGATGTCAAAAGCCGTTGCTTCAAAATACGAGGAAAACCTTTTTGTAATAAGCTTGAATATATAAAAAAAAAAGTTAAAATAACTTTACTCAAACATCTCTTCAGATAAAATATGTTAACATAGAAAAGTTTGAATGCTTTAAGTAAGACTAACGTTCTGAAAAACGCGTGGGTTCAAACGCCAGTATAAGAAATCTCCATTGAAATTGAATTGTTCAGAGAGCGCTCTCAGAAATTTTTGACGATTTTCCGGAGCCAGAAAGGTGAAATCTTCTTCTTCTTTCTCTCTCTCGGACTCCTGTCTTGCAGCTCATTGATGGTTGAGCTAGAGTCACGACTAGAGTCACGACAAGAGGAACATGCATTCCCAATTTGCGTGCATGTATGATTCATGAATCAAAATCGAAATCGTTAGATGCAATTCTAAATCTACTGCCTTTGCACTAATCGTGCAATTAGAGGCGGAAAAGAGTATTCTTAGACTCAAACAGTTGAAAACTTTCAAGTCTGGTGATTTAGTCGGTCACCTGAGCATTTCACAAAGCTTTCTAATAGGGCCAGTGATGTATATGAATAGAGACTGGATGAAACCTGTGGAAAACCATGACATCCCTTATAACATATGTGAGATGTCACGTATAGATTGGGAAGTCGGAGGTTCCACTGTTTGTCATGGTTCTATAAAATTCTTCACAGATGGCTCAAAAAATGGAACGAAAACGGGAGCAGGAATCTTCGGCCCTGAAGTAGAAATCTCAGTAGCGGTGGGAAACTATCCAACGGTTTTCAGGCGGAGATTTTTGCTATAATAAAATGTGTTAACGTTTGTCTGAAGAGGATATAGACTTGCTAATATTTGTATTTTTACAGAAAGCCGACTTGTCTGGGAATGCATTCTTTCACTGCGAAAGGTGTGCCAAGAGAACTCCGTAAATTTATTCTGGGTTCCGGGACACTGTGGCATTGAAGGCAATGAAAGGGCAGACGAGCTAGCTAAAAAAGGTTCAAATGCACAGTTTATTGGCCGAGATCCATTCTACGGTATATCATAGTGTGCCATAAAAATGGAACTGAAATTTAGGGAAGAACAAAGGGTGATGACCAACTGCTTGGTTACCACAAAGTGTATTAAATCAAAAAGGTTTATAATTCCAAATGTTACAATCAGTAAAAAACTTTTGGATCTAAATAAGAGAGTTCTTTGCGGCCATTCAAGATATGAATATTAATAGTAAACAGGAGTATACCACAAAAGTTCAATTCAATGAACGCAGTGGTCCTACGCCAAAAAAAAAAATCTGCAATGAATCTGCAGATAGGCTGCTTGACATTTAGATTTGGCTTCATTCTTGGCGTGACTCTTAATAGGGACTCTAGCTAGGGCAAGTTGCTATATCTAAAAAGAGATAAAATGAGGTACAGTAGTGTTCAAAATTAATTTAGACTAGGGAACATGTTTGTTTATTGTAGTCAAAGGAACATGTCTGAGTCTCTATAACATTTTATATCTTTTGAAAAATGACGCTACCGCGGAAAGTGACAAGTGACGATGAGTTTGAAAAAAACATGGTTAGTCTTCATTTATGTGAATTCCCATTGTCTATTTGATGTTCTATACTTTGAAATGGTTATGCCTAGGGTTCTGATGCATGATCAGTATCGGAGTCATAGTTTGTTTTCTTTGCAATGAATCTGATTTTGAATAATAAAGGGGCGCACCTTTGAAGAGTGCTCTCACTCCTCAAAGGGTTCAAATAGCGGAAACTTTCAATAAAATTCGATTCATTGCCAACAAACCAAACAATGACAACTGTAACAACACCGAATTTTTCATCTCTAAATAGTGATGAGGTAACTTGACATGCACTAAACAAAGGATACGGGATATACTACAATAGACCAAATTACTGGTCGCAGTGGTTTATGTCTCGAACAGAGGAAAACAAAAGAGGTTCCCACAATGTTATGCGAATACCAAAATAGTACCTCTCAGGTATCCGAAATAACAAGTTTTGTTGTTTGAGAGATATTTTGTTTGCAATTCTTAGGTATTTTGTTTGGGTATTTTACCTTTTAATCTGAGCTCTTTCTGACCAAAGCCAGTTATTAAGATCAAAATGAGGTATTCATAGGTTGTTGTCTCCTGCTCGAGTACTCCATAACCTCAATATTATTCATTATAAACCATCCCTCAGCAAGTTTGTTTCTATGCTTCGGTATCTCTTCCGCAGCATAAGAAACGGTGATATATTGTGATTGATATTCTTTGTCAGGTGGACGTCTCTCATATTGACGACGGCTTTTCGTACCTTACTGTATTACTTTGGATTCATCTATCCATAAACACAAACATGCAAACTTCATGCAATCAGCAACATACTGTTTCATCATCAGCTTCTGGGAACTACGAGTGTTCAGCTTGGTTTCCAACAATCGTCGCCTAATAGTTACAGTTTTTACACTGAGGTCCATGCATTTTTTTTCAAGTACAATCTTCATATTAGGAGCCGGTGTTGGATCTAGCCGTGCCAGATTTTCAACCTAGATTACATATTCGGGAAATAATTGACAGAAATTCCACATAATATTCATATGTTCACACATAAACAGAACCCTTTGAGAAACACAAATCTCGAGTAATTCATGATTAGGGCCTTAAAAACCATTTATGAACAATGACTTCAAACGTTGATCACTCACAAATCACGAGAATCCCACTATATCCAGCTACTTCATATGGTAGAACTAACATTCTTCTACCAGATGCTGCTTTCATTTCATGAGAGTGATACAAGATTCAAGAGAAATCGACATTTAGAGTCATTGTTTAAAAATGGCATTCAGTCCCTTAACATGAATTACTCGAGAAATGGAGTTTTTGTGGCACATTAAAAGTACAGGGGATAGACAAAATGATCGAGGCAGGCAAATTTTTGAAAACCTACTCTTCTCTATACTCAATCGAATTACTGCTTGTTTATCTGAACCAAAGCTAAATAAATTGATCCTCAGAGGTACCAGGAAGCTGGATCAGGCTACCATATTTTGTGGTAAAATCGTAATTGATCCTTACTACAGGTTCCCTCAAAAATGTTCCGGGAATGGCCAATGCAGCCAATGACTTTCTCAAGCCTTTCAAAATCATAATTATGAAAAGAGCTGCCAAAAGGCATGTTTTGGGGTAAAATCGTAAATGGCCTTTACTACAGCTTCCCCCGGCAACGTTCTGGTTGTTCCGGAAGTGGCCAACATGGTCAAGAATCCACTTTATGTTTCCAATAAGGTTGTGATGAAAAACCAAGAATGAAGAGCTGTCACATGGCATGTTTTGAGTAAAATAAGAGTTAACCGCATCCAGGACCCTATATCAGATCCTGTTTCAAAAAAATGGCCATATCTCAGTCAATTTAAGGCCGATTTTTGTAATTCACTTGCTTGGTAAATATTTTATCTTTACATGTGTTTACCAAAAAAATAGTTTGACAACGGCATCTTTTACAAAATTACATCTCAAATTCAACATGTGAGGTTGCCTCTCCGGAAACCCGGAACAACTCCGGTATCCGGAGGCTATGGCCAATTATGTTACCAAGATATAAAACTAGATAAATCCAGTCGAATGCTTCTTGGCGAAATTATTTCGGATAATATTTCATGAAGTTGCAGCGCTACAAAGTTGATCAAAAATTTGCCTGTCCCGATCATTTTGTCTATCCCCTGTGTGTTTGGCCACACATTGTTGTTCTTTGTACACAAAGAAGGTATGAGTGGTTACAAATAGATCATATGTCGATCAAATTGTAAAAAATCATGTGTGGGACATATAGATATAATCGTTACTTTTTTAACAGTGTGGTTTCCCAGCCTATATTTTCAGCCGTTGCTCTCCATTTTAAATAGTTTCTAACCTTTCTAAAGCGTTTCAATAATATAAAAAAACTTGAACATTTTTCAATCTATCTTTGGCTTTCATGCACTCTTATCGATTGATTAAGCGAAAAAACCTTGATAGTAGTCTGAATGAAAATATATTTCTGTCTGGAACGCATACCATTGCTATTATTTTGAACAGCTATAAATAGACCCTGCAATAGTGATAAACCAAAATGCACACAGAAATATATCAAATCGCTACAACCAAAACCTCTTATTGATGGAATATGCCACTACTACATGTTTACACGGTTGGTTGCCGAAATCGGTAGCTCACAAAAGAATTATAAATGTAGTGTCCTAGGAAAGGACCTACCAGCTCAGAGAGAGATGACCTCTTAGAAATTTATGATCGCTATGATACGGGGGTCGCTCCAGTGTTACCAGATATGTTTACACAGTAATCCCATTGAAAATAAAGTAATTCATAACATTTCTTTTGTCGTTCGGGAAATGAACCTGCATTAAACTAAACGTTAATTGATAAGGTTTCATTGAGTTTCATTGATGCTTACGCGGCAAATTCTGCTGAGGGGATAAATCTTGAGCAAGAGAATGTCTTCCTCACGTGCGTTCCCAATGCAGGCCTTCACCCACTTTCGGCGAACGATTGGATCTCTCGGGAACCGATGAAAATGGAGACCCGGATGTGACACGTCACTGCGACCACAATTTATCGCTTTGCACTTCATTTCGAACTGATTTAAAATAAACCACTGCAAAAGTGAACTTTTGTTCTATTTGTCACAAACGAAAAAAGTGAAAAGCAGTGACCATTAGCAACACCGCCAAACCAACAACAAACTGCCTGCTTGTAACATAACTCGACGGAGGTGGTAGAGGTGATTGTCAAAGCGACCAATAAAAAACGGTCTTTTTTGACAGGTTAATGGTCTTGTTATTGCACTAACAGCTGGCAGGTCCTGTCCTAGGTAGTGTCTAAGAACGAAGCAGGGCCTGCTATTATTTTGGACACAACGGTAGTTGCTGTCAAACAGTTCAAACATGGCCATAATCAAGGCTACTCTGTTGCATTATTCCCCTTGCAGTTCAAAACTGGAAAATAAACTGGCGCAAAATCGATTGTACCTCAGTTCCTTACGTTAAACCTTACGTCGCTAGATGTGCGCTAAATATACAGAGATCTCCTTACGACGTAAAGTTTACCTTCAAGTTCATGTTCTTAGACATCATAGCGACGTACCTTATGAAATAAGCACTCTCTATTTGCTGCCATTGCATTTCAGTACTGACGTTTGAACGGTAGCCGAGATTGATGCGTTATGACCATTTCAGCTATAAGAAAATAATGGATAGTACATTCCGTATTCTCTCGTCATTAGGACATTCATTTGTTAATTAATATTTCTATTAAAAAGATCTTGTTAGAAAACATGTCATAGCATTCAGTCTTCGGTGGATTGATAGTTGATCCAAATCAACGGTTTACGCTAATTTTAAGAAATCTGTATGGCTTACAAACATCAAGTTGACCACTGTTCCGTTTTCTAATGGTTTAATCTACACAATTTCCCATCGGTCGTCACGTTCTGAACGTGCGTCTGTAGAATGGCTTTCCTCAACTCAGCTAAATAAAAAAAAATCCTGCAATTTTCACTTTTCCTAACCCCGTTTTTTTCTGTGTCGTTCTTTTCATTTTCCTCTTATCCCTACTGCGGCCAACCGAAGGACCAGTCGATAAGTACCGTGTCCGGAAAAAATTTCCGCTACCTCGGACAATCTGGGACGGCGAGCAGAAGACTCACTGTTTCAAAGAGCGAACGCGGAGTCTGCTAAGAGAGTGGTACCTACAGGATCCATATCCGAATCCGACCAAGAAGCGGGAACTGGCGCAGGCCACCGGTCTCACACCGACACAGGTGGGAAATTGGTTTAAAAATAGACGCCAGCGGGATCGAGCTGCGGCGGCCAAAAATAGGTAAGTCATTTTTTTTCTATCATTTCACTACACTATTCCATACATCTTGTCGTTTCGGTTGGGTATGAGAAGGATCACGACGTTGTCGTACGGTGAGCTGGAAACGAGTGACTGTATGTCAGTATTTCTTGCAGAGTGGTAGAATTTTTTGCTCCACTCCTCACGGTGTCGCGTTTGCTTCATTTGATAATGGTAACTTTCCTGTTCCTGTTGGCACTTCCACCGTGTGCTCTATGTGGACCAGTCAGGAAATGTGCAAACGAGTCCTTTTTCTCGCGATTTCCTCCCTAACGGTTTATGTACATTTACACGGCCCTTCTGGCTTCTAGATTTAAGACTGTAACACAATCTGAACTCTCAACCGCACCAGGTGTGTAATGAGACAGAGGGGATATATCAAAGCTAACAATGTATTGGTAAAACAATCTCTTGCTCAGTACATAATGGAAAGTTTAAAGACTACCTTCCATCATCGGAGGGCGCTGAAATGGATTGAAATATATTTCAAATGCAAATTTACGTAAATGTGAAATAACAACAACAGAATGGATGGCACAAAATACGTTTTCGGTGAGTGGTTTTGAAACAATCGGTGAAGGTAGAATTACGTTCCACTCCGGATTATTTGTTTCACCCCTGATATAAAGATTTAAATGATTTTACGTCAATCATTCATTAAGTTACATATATTGAAGCAGAGTAAAATGGATATCATTTCTATCGCAGAAATTCTGTGCACGTTGGAATCAAACTCGATCCAAATATATTCCAGTCCATAATGTCTCGCAAAATTTTAGTGAATTTAATTTATTTTGAACATTAACTTTACGTTTTCAAGGTTTATTTGGATCATATTCATAAGATCAAGTTATTTTGCATATAAACGTTGTTATGAATTCATAACAACGTTTATAGAAAAAAAAACCTACCTCCTGGACAATATTGTTTTATAAATAAATAACGACGCCCTAACGTCCTAACGACTTCAATACTAACAGTAAAATGGGAAATGAAAAGAAAAGTGACCTTTGCTACATTTAATACTCAGTGAAAGTAACCGAGCTCGATTTTTAACTTTCGATGAAAAACTGTAACGCTTCTAATAATAATAAATAGTAAATTACTAGTCGAATATAAGTTGACTATTGTGCTTGATGTCCTCTTAAAATTTCGCTAAATCTCATTGGTTGTACACCGTGTCCAATATATTCTCATACAAAATAAAACCTTATTTATTTCAAATCGATTTCAAACCAGATTTTATTGATAACTTTACCCATTATATTGCAATATAATACTGATCAACTACAGCATATGTTTTGGAATAACACCGCCTTTAACCTTCTTGACCTGCTCCAGACGTTTTTCGAAACCGCCACAGTGCCGCCTGTGCACTGTGCACGACTTCTATCAGCATTTCGTCCCAAATTCTTTTGATTAAGGTTTTGAATTGGTTCATATTAGACGCCCTGTTGTCATTTACCTTGCCAGCATGTATGATCATACGAAATCATCCAAGAGATTCAGATCTGGTGAACTGGGAGGCCATTCATTCTTGTCCAAAAAGTCGGTCAAATTTTCTCGGCACCAGCCCTGAACGAGGTTTGCAGTATGCGATGGCGCTCCGTCCTGTTGAAACACATAGTGATCATCTCCAAACAACACTTGTACATATGGCTTGACAACTTTCTCCAAAACTTCCGTTATATAATATACGGCATTCACTTTAACGCCTACTTCGATGAAAACCAGTGGTAATTTATCTTGGATGCAAATTCCTCCCCAAACCATCACTGACGCAGCACTTTGGAACCGTGGAATATTCCTATCACTCTCTGGAACAGTTCTCGAAGAGAGAGCCCACAATCTGTCGGTCTGGACATTGTAGGATTGTTGCAAGACGAATAACTTTTCGTTGGAAAAGATAAATTCTTCCCCACCGTGCCGCGACAAAAGCAGACTTGCTCTTTCAAATCGTTTTTGTTTGCAAGGTTCCGAAACTTCGTGAACCTCACGTTTCTTGAAAGCTTGGAATCCGAGATCATTTTGCAGTATATTGTGCATTGATGATCTCGAAACATTCAGATCTGCGGCCATTTTACGTACAGAGCGCTGTGATTTCAGTCTAATCTGTTCCCTGACCACTTTAACAACTCGTGCAGTCCGCACCGTACGAGTACGACCGGATCTTTTCCGGTCATCCAACGAGCAGGTGTCACGGTACCTTCGGATGGTTCGGTACACAAAATCCCGCTTGACTCCGAGGTTTTTAAAATTTCTGAAAATAGCGCCCGGGCGCTCACCTTTCAAAAACTTTTTTATCACCACAGCTCGAAACTCTTTCATTGCTGGTAAAAGATAAACACCGAATGAAAACAATCGGACATAACCTGAAAGCGTTTGTATAAACATAGTGCAAAACTAAACCAACACATAAGTGAAGCATGTTGAGTAGTTGCACGACACCAATGCAAGAAAAAAATGTATGAGAATATATTGGACAGGGTTTAAATACCCGATAAATAATCATTTCGTTCGTATCATTACTAACATGTATAATGTCACAACATTCCACTACGGCAAGTATTTGGCAAAGACTGAGACCAGTTTCGTTCGCCAACTCGAAATAGTAAACCGTAATTCCAGACAAAGTCGATAGAAACGCAAATCCGTCGGCAATAGCTTACTCGTTTTGGTCACCGATTCGTTCATTTCAAAGAATGAGTTACTCATCGGCTTTCATGTGGTTTGTTTTTCTTCGGTCTTCGGACTTTGTGTAAAATTTGTGCCATGACTCTTGGGTCGGCTTGGTTTCAGGCATGTGCAAAATGGAAATGTCATCAAAGTTGTAATTATTTCGAGACACTGGCTCTGAAGCTATTAGCAGGGGATTATAGTCCCTAATTTCGGAAAATGATCGGTAAACGATGCATATTTCGTAGTAGGTGATGTTATTGATGATTTTAGTTTTCCGGTTTTCGATCGTTATGAATTGTATGCGCATTGATTTTTATTCGCGCTGATATTTTATTAGCAGATCCTTTATTTGCCGTATGGGTAGCATCCATGGGCCAACTAGAACCCAGGTAGATGTCTAGAAATTTAGATGTCTTCCGCTGACTCTGAAGCGTACGGATTAAATTATTATTTTAGTAAATATTATGAATATTAAGACAGCTTATTTACCCTAATTGCTATTCATGCCTGGCAAAAAGGTTGACCTGTATTGGTCAGCGACCGGTGTGGTTATTGAATGAGAAGCTATAGGTTTCTCTAAATTCCTTTTCTTTATCGAGTAAATCTGTTTCCTCTTCTACCATTCCCATTCTTCGTATGTCCCAAAAGCAGTCTTTCTCTTCACCGTCGTCTTCAGCTCGCCAGTGGCAACCATTCAGAAACATTATTATTTTCATGTTTACCACATACTTTCCCGCCTTCGTTTAGCCTCGAGACAAACCGAAGTCATAGCCACAGGGGAAGTAGCATGGGACGATTGAGATGTCTATTGCTGAATGACTGGCTGGAGTCGAAAGAGGTGGACAATCATTACGGTTATATAGACTTTTAACCTCCCTCTATCGTCGTTGAGCAAAATATGCTCCTCATGATCCAAGATTCTACCATTGTCGTGACCTACGGCTCCGTAAGCTACCTCCCATCCTAATTCATCTTTTGTTTGCTTATTTGTACTCTTCAACAGCTCAATTTTGAGTAATATAATTGATTGGAAATAGCTTCTGAATTACCGGGCTCCCGAATCATACATCGGGAAGCCAACAACGTCAGCCAGTGCGCATAGTTCGCCTATAAACACGTCTGGGATGTGTGTTGAATTCAACAAAATCTCAAGCTCGAACCTAGCTGCTGCTGCTGCTGCTGCTGCTGCTGCTGCTGAAATTCGTGCTAAGGTGCTACCATACCGGAGGCTACTTGGTACTCTGCTGGAAAGTGGGAGAGAGCGGAGTTAATTGAAAAATCCCTCACTTTTGACCATGATTCCAGTAATCGTGCGTGTAACGTGTGGTGTGCCTTCGATTCTCGGCATTTCTCCCTCGTTTGTGTCTGCCTGCGTTTTAGTGTTTGCCACAGCAGGCTGGAAATACCAACCTAGGCCCGTAGCAACCAGCCCAGCCCCGATTGCTTAGCCAGACAGACATAAAGAGGGAAAGACTGTGATAATCACTCCTTCCTCCCATAACTGCTGATAATAACACAGAGTGACGTTTACGTTTCGATCATCTCACTGCGATAAGTGCTGCAATCGAAACACTGGCAGTGATAGAATCATCATCGTTTTAATCAATTGAGGTTTGGGAAAATTTTGCGGCTCCCGAAATTACCATATAAATTCCTCTAGTCCTAGGATGTGCGTTAAAACAGGATGATAAAATTTCATCAATCAAACAAAACTAATGAATCGTTCCCGGGTCGAATCAATAAACAATCTATAAACTTCGTCAAAATAACACACACACACTCAACGAGCGGAATGATAATTGAGAAAATGCCAAAGTTTTTTTTTCGATCCAGTCATTCTCGGAAACGGTTACCCACCAACCGCCACCAATCGCCATCTGATCGGATCTGACCGCACTCTCTCACATAATCTATGCAAATTAAATGCTTCACGGATCTACGGATTTTGCTCCCGCGTGCGCCTCGATCTTGTTGCCGATGATGATGTTTAATTAATTAAATTGCTCTTCGGTTCCACTGTAGCACATGGACGCCAATGGATGAGGAGCAGCAGCGCAGTAGTGGCTCATTCTGGAAAAACTCTGATCTTCCTCAATTGAGCTCAATTAGTTATTTAGAGTTTAATCAGTACGATTTTCGAATTGACGGAGATGCACACGCAATTGGACACACGTACGTTGTTCGGCGGGAAAAGTCATAAGCTTTGGGAGGGCTAAATTTTGTACGTACCTAGTACTAGGTGCCCATCTGTGGTTTTGATTGGTCGGATGGTTGGAAAAGATCACCCTGGTTCCGGGAGTCCTGTGATACGATGAATGCGTTTGAATGCGCCGGCCACATATGGAACTCAATTGAAATGGGCGTTTGAGATCATTTGAGCATTTGTGGCTCACGGATGTTGTTTTTGTCATCTGTCGGGGCTTTCTGTCCAATTTAAAGCAATTCATACACTACTGAATAGTTAATGATGATGATGAGTTTTCAAATTCATCAGTAATAGGAAAACCACCCAGGAATGAGATCAGGAACAATTTTTTGGTTTAAATTTACATTGACTTTATGACATTACCAAGAATTCCATTATCCCGAATACCATCACCTCAAATTATATTATTCCGAATGATCTATTATCTAGAATTCTATTACCCCGAATGTTGGGTAATTTCCATCATTTGTTTTTTCTCGGGATTGGGAAAGTAGAATAGATTCGGGTGTTTTGCATGCTACAGATCTTACTCAAAGCTTGCATTCAAATTTTTATTGTCATGATCATCTCTTTAACCCGCATAGAAGTTTCCTTTGTTTGAGTCGGACTATTGCGGCATCAGCAATTGGCAAATCCAAATAAAAAGTATGAAAAAAATACGAGCATAATATTTACCTCTTTATTTAGTGACTGACCGCTTTTTTTAAATTCTATTCCATGACAAAATGGCAAACATTTACAGACAAAAGTGTGTTTTTTGCTTAAATATTTTTTCAAGATGTAAAAAAAAAACGATCAAAACAACATTATAAGTTAAACAAAAATAATTTTAGCAGATTGGTTGAGTGGTTATGGAGATATCTCTGGTAATAACTTTGAAAAGTTTGGTTACGAGAACAAAAAACCTGCTTAAAGTTTTTATTAATTCTAGAACCCCATCCGCTATGCTCGGTCAATTTTTAAAATTTCTTCAAACGGCTTTAATCAATGGAGAACACCAAATCATGCAGTTAAAAATCCCTTTAATTTACTCTGGCCTTACTACACTCCGTTTCGTAACAATAAAACCACTCAAAAAATGTTTGAATTTTTTTGAGAGTGTATTTGTTTTCTTTATTCATTATTTCGTAATGACCGTGTAGGAGAGCTGACACCACTACACATTTGCATCAATAAACCCCCTTTATGAATATTAAAAGAAAAATTTAGAAAAAACTGCCGTTTCACAACTATAGAACCAATACCTGAATAATGCCATTCGCTTCAACTGTAAGTTTTTGGCTTCTCGTGATTGTGATATCAGTATTCACGAAACCGCTCGTCGTTTGAACAGATCTCATAAAGTTGTTTTGAATTTTTTGAAAAATCTTGATGGAAATGGAAAAAAAAAGAAAGGTGGACCCAAGTAAAAGTTGTCCGAAAGAATAATCAACGCTGAAAGCAACTCACTCAAAAGTTGGAACCAGCTAAAGGCAGACCTTACGCTTAATTTTTCACGTTTAACAGTGTACCGAACTTAATAAGACTCTCCAAACATTCGACCACAAAAATTGATGCAAGCACCACGATTTTCGCCCCGTAACATGCGTAGAGATTGGAGATTGGTGTGTAATCATGTTGATTCATGATTGACCATTTTTTAAAGTTATTTAATGTTTCAGGTTATCTTTTCTGATGAGAAGAAATTTAAACTCGATGGACCAGATGGAATCTTTTCGAACGGGAGAGATTTACAGAAAGAGTCACGTTATTTTTCATCTCTAAACTCTGGAGGGGGCAGTTTTGGTTTGGTTTGGGACACATTTTTTCAAAACGGAATGGAGCAGATTGCTTTTTCGTCAACAAAAATGAACAGCCAGGAGTACATTGAGATGCTTCAAACCCATTTGGTACCATTCTTGCAGCAAAACCATCGTGGTGATTGGGTATTTCAACAAGATAACGCATCAGTTCCTAAAAGCCGAGCGACCATGACGTGGTTTTCTGAACATAAAATCCAAGTTATGGTGTTGTCAGCTTGTTCTCCAAATCAGAATCCGATCGAAAACTTGTGGAACTGAGCCCATTAACTTAAGAGCTGAGCATTATTGTATGAATTTTATTGGTCAAGACAAAAGCTTCCTTCCTTCCTTCTAAGACAAGAGTTAGTGCTCATATTACAACCACTAGAGAAAAAAAAGTACATACTCACTTTTCTAAAAGAGAAAATTTCAACAACCAACCAATCAGACCATAACGGAAAGTACGGTACGAGATGTCCACGTTTCCACTATCTAGTTGTTTTAGAGATATCGTATTTAAATTCGCGATTCAAACAGGCCTGGTATATCATAAATCATCCTGAGTAACAATCGTACTGCCTTTAAACCTTTATTATTATTTTTTAATTGATAAGGATTTTATTATTGCAATAGACATGCTATTTGGTTTCAAAACAGCTTTCAACGATGTTGATTATTTTATTTTAGGCTATTTTTATAACCTTTTCTTGTAGGAAGGTGGAGTCTAAAACAGTCTAGCTCTAAAAAATAATTGACAGGGAACTCTATCCCCTCATAAAACCGCAGCGTATTTTTGTGCGATTTCATTATCTGATAGTCCAGGGTTTGCTCTGACGGATCTCATCACCTTCTGGTTCAGCTTGCGGTCATATGTTCCACTACGACGCTTACCTTGAGGCACTCAATCCACACTCTTTCACTCCCTGAAACGTTTGAGCACATCATAACGGTTGATTTGGCGATTTTCAACGTTTTTGCGATTTTTATTGCGGACCACCTTGGATTATCAACGTGGGTGTGCAGAATTTTATCTCTCCTCTCGGCTTCCATCCAGAATAACCTTTGACTCACTGCAAAAAACACCGTTATAGTACGTTCACACTACTGCTTATATTACGTGATAAAGAGTATCTTGGTATCAGCAACTGTACATCGAGTTTTCACTGAAAATAATATACATGTCATTTGATATCAAGATACTCTATATCACGTAATATAAGCTGCAGTGTGAACGTACTATTAAATTTATACCATAACAAGTGAGCGCCTAGGTAAACAAACCGCTTTAAAAGAATTATTGCAGTGGTCGCTTTCCGTGCCGCTGCAACACAATACATACACAGAAAGAAATCTTGTAGTAAAAACTACCATTTTACCCGACTACGCCTATCTTTAAAACTACCATGAAATTTCAGTCAAATTTACTACGTTTACGGTAAAATCTTCAACGTTTGTGGTATATTTGACAAACCTCATATTGATATCAACCGCACCATGGTTGATCTAATCGCAGGCATGGTAAAATCAAACGCATTTATAGTTAGTTGAAAATTGTTGGTGATTGCGCTTAATTTAACCCTCGAAATGGTAGTTTCTATTGCGGTTTTTTTTTGCGTGTAAGTGATTCCAGATTCTAACTGGACAGAACTTTATCATATAGGCTGTTTGACAGCTAAACTTGCATATAGCGAATTAGCGTTGCAATGAAACAGTTTAGCTTCAAAATTGTTTTCATAACTGCCATTATAAAACATAACTAATTTATAGATGCTTCCATGAAAACAAAACAGCATTTTCAATAATGGCTCATGAAAAATCACGGCTCATGTCGCCATTTTCATTTTAATCTTCATGCTAGTTTATAATTTCCATATATCTTAGATATCATAAATTATGATAAATTAAGCTGAGATGAATGTTTCACTTTGAGAATACTGACGTTTTATTTAACATAAGTAATTTTTTTCATCGATCAGAGTTATTTTTTGTCGTAATGAATATGTTGAGAGTGAATGAAATTTATGAATACGATTTTAATATGAATAACTCTATTTTTAGTGGTTTTGGCAAGCGTCTAGTGGAAATGTCACGAAAGAGGATTTCATAGCTGTCAAATTGCTTTTTTTGTAGTTTACCTATGGTTTTCAAACTTTTTTTGAATTCGGTCATAATAAAATCTTTTTATTTTAACCCAATCTAGAACTGCCTCTAAAATATACCCTTCCGAACCTCTTCCAGAGTCGGTCAACCATGTACATTTTAGTCTTTATGATGTTTTGGGGGAAGCAATCAAGACACATATGCCTTTACCAGGGATTGAGGATGTCGTTTTATAACACCCTTGAAGAAATTCATGAAACTTCAAATATTACTTATGATATTACCCCTTTTATGCTTCACAGCTGGCTTGGCCGTTCAGGCGCATATGACACGTCTTAGGTTGCGAAACATCTGCCAATTAGACAAGAAAATTGATGGAAGTATATCTATCATTATCCAATATGCTTTAAAAATGGCCTGTTTTAATGTTAGATAAGATAGGATTGAATTGGATGTCTTTATTAAAGAGACTTTCAGGCGGAGGCTAGTTCGTCTCTAGATAAAATTATAATAGATCAGATTTGATGGAGCACTACTTATTACAGGAATGTAAATTAATAAATTGATAATTTCTCAACTGATCATCGTTACGAATGTAAAATGCAAGAGTTATGAATCATGTTTTGATGCTTTCTGGCAAATCATTAAATACTATGAGATTATACTCTTATGTTCACCTTTTATTAAAACACAGACCAAACGGATATCGGTCATCATCATAAACTGGAAGAGAAATAATTGTTAATAGATGCAGTAAACTGTTATTTCTGGCAGAATCTGTCCGCCATATAAATTGTCCTGTCCATCCTAATGAGGAAATCACTTATTTAATTGCGCTCACTAATTGACACCAGTTATTTGTTTCCATCACTGCGAAACGGATACGTCGATGTTGAAAAGGGATTCATTCGAGTTCGTCACCGTAGATGGTCGTGAATTGCACAGCATGTTGTCTCCGGATTGCGTTGCGTTGTCCAAGTACTTACATGCATTATGCATGGCGATCCAACATACATGTTTACACATACAGAAGTCAGGAGCATTCCCCATGTTCAACATATGTTGTCATTTGTAGCTTCCAATTACTTTTCATTGTTTATTCTCGTTTGTGGCGCCTGTCGGATTCAGGCCTCGGCGTCATCATTGTGCACGGTCCAGTTTATTAATGCTTCGACAAATACTTCACCTCCATAATCAGTCGAAGGCGTTGAGATCCATGTTGAACATCGAAATGTGCACTTCTCTGAGGATGGTCTGGTATGACTAAACGCGGGATGCTATAATGTCGAAACCATCACGAATTTAGAACAAGTGCTGCCGAAAACCTCGCTTGCAATTAATCTTCCATTTCAGAATGTAGGTATCTAACCAAAAGCTGAGATTCATGTATGACAGGGGTAGCCATGGTTAAATTTGTCCGGCTAATGACGCTTACGGCGTCGACGCATTATATTATACCTGTAATCAAATAATAATAATATCGCCACAAAGGTTGAAAAAATATTAATATGTTCGCACAGGCGAGTAGCAAAGTGTCAGAACAATTATCATTAGTGCGAATCGTGTTGCCGGTTTGGCTACTCGTTGGGTTCAAATGTATGGTGAAGGTGCCGAACGTTCGTCTAACGGCGGTGCATAAAATTTGGTTTGGTTTGGGAGGGTCGAAAACTAGGCCGGTAGCCTTAAACATGAATGTATGGGTCACTCGTATGCTAAAATGCAATGCTGCTTGATGAACGTTCAATGTTTGGAACGTAGTTTCTTTACGAGTGTTTTTTTTTAACTTCGCCGTTGCTTGGTTAAATGTGTCTGCCCAGATGAGCGGAAAGAAAAGGTGAGACATCAAATGTTACACATGAAAAAATATAATAAATGCTAACTGACGATGGCCTCAAACGTGTTGGAGTATCGCTTTGTTTGAGGACGTGTTCTGGTCATAAGTAAGGTGGATCCTGCTGATTACTCTTACAATGGTGGTTGCATGTGAAGTGCTTCAGGACCAATTTCAAATTGCAAGGGATTTGAACCGAAAGCCGTCTTTAAAATTCGCTTACTTCTATAATTTGTTTTCACCGAATTAGACTTCAAACGCTATCTGCCAAGCAGAACCATTTGTAAAATTCGAGGAAATTGGTTAGATGTGCTTGCGTAATCAAGCTTGGTTTGATAAAAACTTAAACAACATTTCATGTATTTTGTGTCATGGTACATTCGCACCTTAATTTTAATATAAATCAATCTTTTTCAAATATCAGAGGGTCTAAGCCTTTTTTTCACATAAAATATTCTTGTTCATTTTATATTTTGTTTTATGATTTTTTTACCGTTAGCGTATTCAGGTTTCATTAAAATCAAATTTTTCGAAGGTACTTTTGTAAATTGTTTTTGTAATTTTGTAAATTTTTGAAAATTGTACATAGTTTCTTCAATTCAGCTCATTTCAGATGATTTTTGTTGTATAAATGACAGTAATGCAGAAAAAATGCTACCAATTTGCAATGATTGTTTTTTGAACTGACATTCGGGAGGTAAGGCATCAGGGAGAATATTTGTGTATATTGAGTGATATTTTCTTTCTTATATAATGCGTATACATAGACAAACATTGATACCACATAATGTAGGGCAGTTCGCCAAATCATAGTAGGCGAAATCACTACAAGTTCATGAGTTATGGTCGTTATTGTGGATGTACCGCGTAACTTGAAACAATCGATTCTCCATGCAGCTGCTGGAACGCAAGTTTCCGGATATCCTATGAGATGGAGAAAAAGGTCCTTGGCGACCCACCTTATAAAGATAAATTCATTTCTGGCACCATTTACACGAATCGGTTATTTGTTTTCTCACTGCTCTCTCGTTTGCACTGATGTGATTCAGATGGTGCGTTAGTGTATGTGGATTCACTTCCACTTGTCCCTCACTTCCAAGATCTTGCTCCATTTGGTCTTATCATCTTCCTCACATCTCCCTCTGGAAGTTTTGTTCTTAAAGCATTTCTGATCCTCATATAATAGCAACCCATGCTAAGGTTGCTTTTACCAAAGCTTAGTACTTCGATAATTCAAAATCTCATTGTCGGGAGTGCTAACGCGCCAAATTTTTTCTCTCCAAAAACTCTGCAACATTTTTCGCAGGCCATGTCTATGTTTTCAGGCATGCAAGATGGTGCTCCGTCTTGTTGAAAGATGAAATGGCGGCCACCAACAACCTTTTTCATGCTCGAAACAACAACATTCTGCAGAACCTTACATCTAGGCGGATACAAAGCAATTGCCGGGCCAGGAGTTTCACGTGGCCACATCAGGATTGTCCGTTCCTGAAAAGGTAAGGATGAAGAAGGTGGACAAATTCGTCAAAAAGTTCTTGGTTTGTCCACATCTGTGGGTGTGGAGAGATGAGCCAGCCATACATGACGAGACGCTAATTTGGTGGGCTTTGGCATGATGCTACTATGCGTGACTGGTGTTAGATCTCTGTTTAGTCTATATAACAATGATGTTTTTGTATCAAAATATTTCAACTCCCCGGAGGCGTCCGATTGAGATGATTTGGACCATGGCCTCCGTTCGTAAAGTACAGTGGGTAAAAGAATAAAAAGAAATCTGTCCCACTAGTGCACCCAAAAGTTGAAATTGTAGCAAAAAATGCAACTGCAGTTTTTGCAATCATATCTTGAGAAATCCGCATGATTCTGATAAGGCAATTTTGCCCATCATGATCCACAAAGCTTTTTATGGTATAAACAAAGCCATGCAAGTGTGTGCAAGCGGTTATTCGCAGCAACCGTTGGGTTTTTGTTCAACCGTCACCAACTTCTCAATATGGGTGAGACAATCAGGGATGCCAGATATTTTTTTCAAATGTCTGTGATAAAAATTTGAAATGTCTGGGAATGTCTATAAAAGTCTGTAATTTTTTTTTAGAAAATTAGACTGCTTTCAACGAAAAGACGTAATAAGCGAGCTAGTTATGTCATTATCGCTAATAGTGTGATTATGTAAACATGTCTGCATCTATTTTTTGGTTTGTATGCAACCATACACTATTGTTTCATACTACTAAGGTGACACTGAAGCTTTAAGCATTTGCATAGATGACACAATTTTCTATAGTTTTTTTCCCCTGTAACGCTCTTTCCAGTTTTGTACTTTGAAATCAAAATTTAGTTTTCATTTGATAAATTCAACCGACTTTTTTTTAATTTAACAATAACCATTGATGGTATGTACCATATTTTAATATGGTGTCATCCTCACTAGATTATCAATATCATTATGGTCATATGCCTGATTTTGAAAAATACTGCTTCTTGGGTTAGTCAGTGATAATCTCTTAAATTTCAGAGAAACTCTCTCCTGATATTCTGCAAGGCTTTTTGCTTTATTCTGGGAAGTTTCTTCCTGAACTTCAGGCAAAATTCCTCATGAACTTCCTGGCAGTCAGTCCTTAATTTCTTCGAAATTCACATCTAAGAACCCAACCTTTTAATTCCAGAAACATTTGGTATTTTTTTTCCTGAACATAGTTACTTTCTGCACTTCTGATAAGTCCTATCCTGAACTACGAGGAAAGTTTCTGCAAAACTTTGAGAAAGTACTGTTCAGAATTTCTTGGAAAATCTTCTTAAGTTGCTAAAAGTTTCTCCCTGAACTTCTGAGAAGTTCTTTTCTGAACTGAAAAAGAGAATATCTGAACTTCAGAGAGTATTGTCCTGAGCTTCGCGGAAGTTTGTTCCTGAATTTTTGAGAAATTCCTGCTTCAACTACTAGAAAGATCCCCCTATACTTCTGGAAAGTTTCTTCCTGATTTTGTCAAAAGAATCTACCATAACTTCTGAGATTTTGTGAACTTCGAGCAGTTCTCATTCTGAAATTCTGGAATGTGCGATTCGGAACTTTAAAGAAGCTCTCTAGCATATCTGGGTAGTTCCAGTTGAACTTTTGGTCTCTTGAGAACTTCTGAAAAGTCTTCTTGTGAACTTCTGAGGAGTTATTTACTGATTTTTTTGGAAATGTCCTTCTTGATCCTCCAGGTAGAGCCCTCTCTGGTGATTTTCTTCCTGTGGTGGTTTTTTCCTGCGCTTATTCTTTCCAAACTTCTGATTGGTCTCATCCTGAACTGCGAGTAAAGTTTTATTAAAACTATTAAGAAAATTTCCATAAATTTGTTTTTGAAGTTTTTTCCTGGACTTCTGAGAAGTCCTCTTCTGAACTTTTGGTAAGTTTTCTCCAAAACTTTGGGGAAGGTTGTTCCGGAACTATTGGAAAAATCCTGCTCAAATTAGAAAGAAGTACCTCCAGTGCTCCTAGAAAGTTACATTCTGGTCTTTCTAAATAATTTTGAGAAATCCTTATTCTGAAATTTTGAAATGTTCTCCTCTGAGCTTTGGAAAAGCTGACTACCCCTTCTGGGAAATTCCAACTAACCTTTTGAGAATTTTCTTCCGGAACTTCTGGGAAGTTATTTCCTGAACCTCAGAGAAGTTCTCTCCTCAACTTCTTTGATGCATTGTCCTGGACATTTTTTTTCTGATTTAAAAAAAAATTATAGCCCTTCCTGGTAAGTTCCCGTCTTAAATTTGGGGAAGTTTTTTTCTGAACTTCTGGGAAGTTCAATCTCGAATTTTTGGGAAGAACTCCAAAACCACTGAAAAGTTCTAAATTTCAAAGAAGTCCTCTCCCTATACTTTTTCCTGATGCTCTGATAAGTCCTCTCCTGATTCTTGGGAAAGTACTGTCCTGAAATACTGGTAAGTAAGGTCTTGAACTTTGGTAATGTTCTGTCCTAAATTTTTGATGGTTCTTCTTACTTGAACTGCTTGCTCCTAATATTTCTGAGTAGTTTTTACCTGACCATCGGAGAAGCCTCTTCTTGAGCTTCTAGATATTATCTTCCCGAAGCTTTGGGAAGTCTTTTTTTAAACTTCCCAGGATTTGCCCTAAATTCTGGGTCGTTTCTTTCTATATATCTCGGAATCTAGGACTTGTTCATGGGTATATTTATAAATCAATAATGCAAATGTACTGAAATATCGCGTTTAGTAGTACTTTGGAAAACAAATCAGAGTTTGAAGATTTATTTCAATAGCTTATAACTTTCACTGTTGTTCTGTCCCCGAGTGGCAATCGACCGAGGTTTAGAGCAAATGTTAAGATCACAAAAGTAATAGTATTCAAACGAGAAATTAAATCTCTATCTCCTATATCGTTTTAATAATATGTCAGATGGTAAAAGACCAAATAACAAAACGTTGAGTAGGCGGTTAAGTTGCCATAAAAAATGGCAATTTTCACGAACAAAATGTTTGCTGTACTCTATGCCAAAATTTTGGAATGTAATCCAGACCGAGTGCAGACAATAAAAAACCTCAACAATATTTGTTCATGCAGAGGTTATATGGTAAAAACGAGATTGAACTATTTGAAAACAATAACATGAAATGTTGGTTATATGTATATCTTCCATCCGAAATATAGTTTTGACTATACCGCAAATTGGTCATCTTTATGCGGGTTATATTAAGGGAACGTCCATTAATTATGTCACGCAAAAAGCAGCTTTTTGAAATTTATAAAATAATTCAAATGTCTGTAAAAGTCTGCAACACAAATAAAATGTCTGCTAAATGTCTGCATCGTTAAAAAAGTCTGCAACAAAAATGAAAAGTCTGCAAATTTACAGACATGTCTGTGAATATGGCATCCCTGGAGACAATGGCACAGAACGCCGCTACGCAATTTGCCACTGTTGCTATTCCGCTGTCAAGTGTTCTATTTTTATATTCACTCGTCATCACACTCCCATCTCCCTCTCAGGTCGCCATGCGTTTTATGAAATAAACGAAGCCATGTGAGTGTGTGCGACCGATATCGGCTTCATTGTTGTAACGTTGTGTGCCTCGACAACCGAAGCAACTGTAGGACTTTTATTCCGATTACCCTAACTTGTTATGGTGAATGGATGGTTACAATAAGGAGGCCGTCATGCTGACGGTCGCGGTTCGATTCTCGATAGCGGATCGAGATCTTTTTTTTTTTGTGAGCCATTGAATTTACTACTACTAATCAAGCACAACCTCACGCACACATTGAATTTTTCTAAGCGAATCGATGTGTTGCTTTTTTGCCCACGACCAATGTTGCATTTTTTCTCCAAGTTACGATCCATAACGAGAAATGAAACCAAATCATGCGATATCGCATTACAATCTTGCCTTTTTATTTTGGGTGTGCCCACAAACTTATGTCAAGGGTGATGTCGAGGGCAAAGTGCGGGCATTCTGTCATGGAACCAATGACGTAGAAAATTTGGTTGATGCCTTCTCAAGCTAGTTTCGCCACAAACTTAGCTTGCGGTCGTCTCATCTGAAATGTCGTACGTATAAAACGGCACCGGTGACAGGTTCTCAGTCCAGTCCAACTTTTTTCGAAAGTTTCAATTCGGGAAATTCAACTGGCATGGACAATTGCGCATTGGTTCTACTACCGACCGTACGTATGGGCAATATTTAGAGGGGCCTGAGGCACACCAGATCACGTAATTCGTCTGTAATTTGGAACATAAAGCTCAATTGAGGCTTGGCTATGCCAGTAATACTATTGTTGTGAATTGGAAAGATGAGTCGGCTATCTAGAATAACACCAAGACCCTTAAGATGCTAAGCTCGGGCAAGACGAAGTCTTACTGTAAGTAAAACATGATGGGCAATTAGCAGAAGCAGATAATTTCTCATCTCCATGCGAAGCGCTAGGAGCGGACAGTAATTTTATTGCTAGAACAAATAGACATGAAGAGAAAGTGTATTGATAGATCCGTATAGAGTAACGACATAATGGGGGAATCCATTAATTCATACTGGTGGGGATCATTATTTGCACCACTCACCGTCGTTCTCTCCGAGATCTATAAGTTATAGATGACGAGAAGAGCAAATGTGTGAAAAAGGCGGTGCATGCTAAAAATAAACCCAACAGCGGAAGATAATTTCTCAACCCGTGTTAGGCAGTATTAGGAGACGGACAAATCGCTAGAACTAGAAACAAGCAATAGGTAGCACGATCGGTTGCATAACCTTTTGTCAGTCAAGGGGATTTCCCCCCTTGCTGCATGGGGTAGTATAACAAAGGGTTATGTGCCTGATCGGATACTGCCGTTCAAATGCCCTCCGCTCGTTTTCAATCTTGTATCTTTCAATTTCAAAGCCTGCCGTTACCCTATACGGAACAATCAATACACTTTCTCTTCATGTCTATTTGTTCTAGCAATAAAATTACTGTCCGCTCCTAGCGCTTCGCATGGAGATGAGAAATTATCTGCTTCTGTTAACTTCATCAAGCATATCGTGTCATAGCCTTGGAATAAAGTTCCCAATTGCAGGGACCCAATTGCAGGCAAAAATGTTTTCTTCAGACGTACACGACCGAACTTTTAGTTTGTCATTGATCTTTAGATTGGCAATATGATTTTTTTATTTCATTTACTCTCACGCAAATATTAGCCAAAGTGATTGTGACGACAAACGGGATGCTTCGTTTAAAAACTAACAAATGCAAGAGACAGCAGACTTCACGTAACAATACCGGTGCGCTATATCCATGGTTAACAAAGAAGAGAGGAAACATGGGCTCTCTCAAAAGCAACAGTGATGCCATAGCTGCCGCTCAACAGAGAAGCATTATTTATCGTTGGATTCTATTGGACAGCTCCGAAACATATTTTTGTATTGCATATGATCGTGCCAGATGATGGACAATATAATCATAAGCATAGATCAACCTCTATTGACTGGAAGAAACATGAAATAAATAGTGATTTCAGATTATCTAAATATGTAATAAATTTAACTCAATGTTCATCAACACAAGTCTATCTGAGAGAGAGAGAGAGAGAGAGAGAGAGAAAGAGAGAGAGAGAGAGATATTATTGGCTTATTGATTACCCCAACCAATAACTTGTTTATCGATATGAGAAGATTCAGGTTGCTGCGATGGGTGAATCTGGATTATTATTAGTGAACAGATCAGAACACAATGGATTCTGAAACAGCAATAAACTCTACTTCACACGGTTCGAAAGTTGCTTCTTCATATATTTAATATTTACTATTCAACAAGTAGTATTTACTATATACTATCCCACAAGTAACCAAGAGTAAACTGCTTTAGATGTTTTGACAATATTCTCTTTTGTCCTGCACTCTCAAACGCCGAATGACAGCTAAATGAGAAAAGCAGTACGGAAGCTTATTCGTAGAAAATAAATGTAAGAAGGTCTATATTTACACGATCATGTATATTCATATGAATATGCATTGAAAAACGTGTTTAGTGTGATCCGATGAAAATTCACGTATTTTTCAATGTTTATCAGTGCTTCAAATATGTGCAAACACTTGTATTTAAAATTCAACAAAGCATTTGGTTTGATATATTTTTACCATTTACGTTTTACATCACATGTAATTTTCATTATTTTTTGCGGTGTACACTTCCTCAGTACTGGTTGTTTCCTGTCCCAGAAAGTTGCTTGCCATGTTTTAGTTTTAACAGTCTACGAGAGCTCCTACAACAAAACCGGGCTGATGACGGCTTAGTCGAAAAAAACCCCGTCTCTCTTAAATCATGAATTACACGGCAAAATTTAAAAATAAGAGAAATTTATTTCAAATTTAAGTGTACCTACATTCATTAAGCAATTTATTAACCAACCAAATAAAAGAAATTGTTTGTCCTCTTGGTTACACTGAAAATTAGTTTTCTATTCGTTGTTATCTACAACGAAACTGATTGGTACTACCTTCGTATTCAATGCCACTCGTGCAACTGTCAAAAGCACTGAGCATTTGTTGACAAAGAAAGAAAATTCGCTCATTCTACGAAAAAAGGTAAAGAGCTACGAGTAATTTGTTACCAATAAAAAAGAAACGTCTCTCTGGTGGTTGCATGAAAGACTGACAGATCTACTTTATCGGCTCAAAATACACACTTAGAAATTATGAATTTTACACGAGACGTAATTCGTGTTTGTAAAAAGACGGAGAACGTAAAGAAAGATTTCGTGTAAAATTATGTTTCCTGAAGCTGACACATACGCAATTCTAAGAAAGATGTGTTTGATTGAATTTATTTTCTGATCTCTTTCGACCCATTCTTATATGCTAAAAGACGCTTGCATGTGTCGGTCTCAAGACACTGAAATTTACATGACAATTTGGTAGTGTGTATAATTGAAAAAAAAAAGCACAACCACGGGGAGTTGTTCAGCGTTTTATTTTTTTCTGGCATGGGGTTCAATCCTATATTTTTTGGAGGAGCTGTTATAGAGTCCGTGGTTGATCTCACTAAACCATGTTAACTCGTGAGAAGTTACTTGATTATTGTGCATGAGGTTCTAACTCTCGACAGCGCTTTCATTTTTATTTTGGGATATATTAATGATTCCCGCCATCCCAGCAGGAACACCAACATTTATGAGTACGATCGAAGAGAAGTAGCGATTGGCTGGTCTTCACGAAATTCATTTTGTTCATTGTACAAAAAAGGTGTAATGATAGCATTTTGTTAGATGACAAACAATATGAATGTTTGTTACAATTTACGAGACATTTATTCTATGTACAAAATCCATGTTAACGAAACAAGTGAAAGCTATTTTACGAAAATAAATTTTCAGTGTAATGTTTCAAGAGTCATTTATCAATTTTTTCTCGGCGCTTTGAAAAAAAAAACCCGTAAAATCCTTCTGACATCGGTCATCCGTACACGTTCCGTTTGGACAACCAGATAAAAGCCCGACGGGCTGCGACTGAACGCTTGCTGGATCATTCATTTCCCTTTTCCAGTAATTACGACCATCATTTTAAATATAATAACACGGATTCACCCAGATTGATGTTACATGATCACAGGAACTTTAGTTGATGCAACTTTTCATTTAAGTTTACATATCATTTTGGGCATGGTGTCATACAATATTTGATACAAATTTCTGCGTTATATAGCGTACATGTAGTCAACGTGGATTTTGGCGTAGATATTGCTCAAATAAAATATTCTATCTTATGAATGTGTAAGATTCAGCCTTTGTGGCACAAATTTGTTGCAAGATTCTAATGTGACACATTTTGTTAGTTCGCTATCCAAAGTGCAGGACCACCTTGGCAAACAACCGACTGACAAGCTCTTAATGCTCTCCTAAGGAGTTCAAGCTAAGAATAGATTAATGATATTTAATTACATTTCATCGTGTACTGGACGTAAATTATACTGTAAATAATCAATCATATTGACATAACGAAAGCTAGCTGACATACAGTTCGTGCATACATGCAAGTCCGTCGGTTCGTCCGTCCGTCCTCAGGAAGCTCATCTTTTAGCACTCGTCATGTTGGTCATACCATTCGCGTAGCTTAATCAGTTCGACGGGATCTCGTCAGCTCCCAGTCAGTGTCATGAAAGACGAGAAATGCACCACCCGTCCAAGGATCGGACTGAGATTTATGTGTATCCCCGCGTGAGCAACGTACTTTGTGCTTTGACGAAAGAAAAATGGGAAGCAAACTTCAGCCAGCAGCATCTCCTTCGTTTCATTCCTCTCGAGACGCCCTTTTGCATGGCTCTTGACGAGAGCTTTTAAGATTTTAACACACCTTTCCATGTAGCGTGCTCAAGAAAGCGTAAACTTTGAGTGAGTGATTGCTTTCTGCTAAGCTGTACAACAATATAGACGTTGGTTCGCTGGGTGCTCGATGATGCCAAGTAGAATAGGTACCTCGTAGGACCATCCATGCAGCAAAACCGTACAGCCGGGTGTAAAATGTGAAACAACCAACAAGCAAACTGATGTCTTTATTTAAACAATTTCCTTCAGTTTCTGCGCTCTTTGTACAACAATGTTACCATGGCGAAACTATCGGCAGCCTTTTAGGAACTGCAAACACGCGTGGTTGCATTAATCATAGTATCAACTGTGTTAAAAAATGTTTGATTTTATTGGCTTAATTCACAAAAATATGTCTACAATAACTTTTATAGACCCTAATAAAAATCCAGTTCAAAGTCGGGAAATTTGAACACATTGCCAAATGATTTTCCCTCTATAACATATTGCAGCCTGACAACTAATGTGTCGAAGCATAATAATGTCTTCATAAACCGTCCCTTTTCGGTTGGTATATTGTGGTGAGAAAGACTGGGTGTGTGTGTATGTATGTGCGAGTATTATTGTCACCTTCACATTGGAACTATTCCGGGAGACATAAACAGAGGCTAGACAACAGACCAAAGCAGGATTTGATGTTAATAACCATAACATAAACAGTGGGTTTTTAATGCCTATTTGTCCACAAGCCATCACGCAGTGCAGTTCAATAAGTGTAGACTTCTTCGGGATGGAGTTCAATAGAGCGAAAGAGAGACTGCCAAAAGTAAATCCCTCAAAAGTTTCTACACTTCCGGATTAGGGTCGGTCTCTAATCCTCCCAATGTAGTAGATATTGCTGCTGCTGCTGATGTTGGTGTTATTGGATGTGCTTTGCTATTGCTGTGTGTCACTGGTTTCCATCTTTTTCGACTTTGCCATGCTCGGCAGGCAGTAATCAAAACAAAACTGAAACAATCTGTTTGTGGAAATGATCCATTAAGTCCTGCCATTTTAAGACCCATCATCGGACGAAAGTGGTATACGGAGAAATAGCAGGGTGTTGTTGTTGTTGTTGTGGTGTGCCTTGTTGTGAGAATCAGAGGAATCAACGACTACTTGGTAGTTGGGTTGCAACTCCTCGGTTTATTGAATAGACTTCGATGCGAAAAAATTTTACCAGCCCTCGGTTCTTGGTGGTTTTTTAAGGCTTATGGATTTGTCCCGGGATGATGTTTGACCTTGAGACATTTGCGTGTCTAGTAGGAAGCCATGGACTATATCTTTCGGATGATATCTAAAACTGAATTTTGAAATGACTTTAAGTTATTATTTTTAGTTTGAATGTAGAATTCAATACGGCAGAAGATAGTTTGTGTTTTTACATCTCTGCTGTTTAAATCCTAAAAGATCGTAACATAAATAGTTTCAGAGCTTGTAACAATGTTTTTATATAGAGAACGTCCATTAATTATGTCACGCAAAAAGTGACTTTTTATAAGCCGCACCCACCCCCCTGTCACGTTTTTTGTATGGACCTTCAAATGTTTTTGTATGACGTTTTCCCAAACCTCCCTCTCCCCTTACTGCGTGACATAATTATTGGACCTTCCCATACCTTGCTTTTGTAATAGAAAATATAATGGAGAAACCATTCGGGGACAAATAGTGGCATTATTTTTCAAAAATTTCCTGAGAAATATTTTCCGTTCGGTTATAATTTAAACTTAAATGATTTAATTTTTAATTGAAATAAATCATTCATGAAGGCATTAAGGGGGGAGTGTTCTTATAAAATGATGATATTGGTCTACCACTCATAGCACGGACGTTTAGTGTGATGACAGTGGGCTCTCCTCCCTATTAGATTTGATCAAGTTAAACAACCTCTGATTGGCCTCGCATGTCGCTGTATAAAGGGCCACAAAAAAGGATTGGTTGGAAGATAGGCAAAGTCACCTAAAATTTCCACGAGATGGAAAAAAAATCCCCTTCCAATAACATGATCAAACAATTGGTCAAAAAACAAGCCAGTTAATAGGAGGATGCTCAAATGAGCGGGGAGAACAGTCCACCCTTGATTCACGACATGATAATAATAGTAAGTTGGCATTCCCACTTTCCCCATCCAAATCGTTTCAATAGGGTGTCCTGATGGTTCCTCCAAATCCTCAGCATTATCAATTCTTTTAAATTATCAATGGGAAAATATATTATGCTAGGTTATATGTTATATGAGTTAAAGTATAAAACATGATAATTTACGTCTGGACCTCGCTTACCAATTTTTTTAACGAATAAATTAAACTTCTATGGAGGCTTAGAAAAAAAATTGTCATTTTTAAAAGGCAAGATTGGAAACTTACCCACTTAAGGCCTGTGATCTGAAAAATATGGATTTGATTATAATTTTTATACTCGTATAAGAGTTTGAGGATTAACATTTAATTCAAGTACACTAAGGTTTTTTTTGCTCGGTTTATTTTCGGCGATAACTCCAGAACGGAACAACTTATCGACCTAATTCTAATCACATTTTGCGTTTTGGGCAAAAACTAATCACATGGCAGTTTTTCAAAAAATTCACAATTTTTGGTGTAAACACTCAAAATTTTAAAAACCGTATTTTGACCATTGCATGGAAAGGTAACGCAAGCAAACAACAATGAACAAAATCGAAGCAATATAAAATGTTTGAGCATGTGCATTTCATAAATCTAAGAATATTCGACGAAATCACGGTGGTATCATTGCGATCAACTTGTTCTTACGGTTTAATTTGGTTTTGGTGTATTTTCAGTTTTTGGCAACGCTTAAATAAAGGGTTAGGTTACGCATCGGATTGCTAAATGCACGTTGAACGTTGTTGGCAGCATACCACTCCATGGCCTGTTTTCCTTAATGGCAAGATGTTAAATCCGGCTAAAATAGAACGGAACAATTGTGTTGCTCCAGGAAAGGCAGTAGACGTTTTTGTAGGCACTCGCTTGGATAAATTTCCTAGTTGACGGTTCCGGTCGCAATGTAAACGTTGCTTTTCAAGCCACAGGTACAGATGGCCTGCCACAGCAGATATTTTTTCGCGAACTTTGATAGTTTAGGGTGCTTGAAAATATCTGCCACCTTTCCTCGTCTGGTTGCCGTATAAAATTCCTGTCCAGGAAGCTGTTTTAAGTCTGCCTTGACGTAAGTTTGACGTCCTGTACCACGCAATCAAACTACGTCAGCAACGTCGTGTACAACTCTCGCGATCGTGCTTTGCCCGACGTGTTTTGTTTATCGTCGCGATTTGGTGTCACCACTTTCTTGTAAGTCGACAGTCCAGCTCGTTTTTTAGCTCTCGCTCTAGCGGGCAACTCTTTTTGTCGTCGCTGTGGCCTCCGGCTTTCGATTTCCCCCTGATCCAGCTTTCTTGGCTGTGCACAAATGTTCACCGAACACTTTTAATACGCTGTTAACAGTTGATTTAGCCACATTCAACAATTTCCCCAACTTGTCGTGAGAGTAGTTTGCGTTGCTTCTCTTTCTTCGACGACATTTTGATAACTGAAGTGCTAATCTGAAAATCATAATAGAAGCATGATGCTACACGCACACATCTTCAAATTGAGGGGTGTGCACATTTTTTTAATGCACGATGAAAGGAAATGCGTCAAGTTTAAGTCGACCAAATTTTGATCGAAACACCATCTATTCTGAAAAAAAATCTACTACAATTCATTGGTTTTAGAATTAAAGCAAAACTTGACGCTAGTTTCCGTTAGTCATCATCGGAATAAGATCCGCTATTTTTTGGCTTTTCTCTGGTTCTGATTTTTCTCTGCAGCTTTTTTTTGACGCTTTTATTCATTCCTCCTTTTCGTGCTGACTCTTGCATGCTTTAATCCTGGCTTTTTAGGCATTTTCCATTTCCATCTTATACTGATATTTTTCTTCATACCATTGCTGCAATCTGTCACTGGTAGCTCTCGATGGTACATGCTCTTGAGTGCGACGCTTGCATTCCTTTTGTTCACTCTGGTCAATTCTTCGCCAGATCAACACTCGCTTGAATAGGTTTTCTAGGTTCGAGGCCAGTGTAGATGTTGTATCAAATGGGATCCACTCTGCAGAACCGTGAATATGGGTATGGTTCAAAGATTCTGAATATAACAAAATATTGCATTATTGTTAATTTAAAATATTATCAAAATATCATTCTATTATCGCGATCGGTATTGAAAACTTACATGGCACAGCCCAAAAGGGTTGTACGCAAAGGTTACGTAGGACTCCGTAGCAATGTGTAACGAATGCTATTATTTTTAAAGAGCCTGTTTCAAAACAGAGGTGACATTGATCGATTGGAACTGGCAATTATCTGCCAAAGCCTTGCAAAAGCCATTCCAATTGAGTGGGAAACCTGTGAAGTGGATCAGATGGCGCCTCATTCCTAAACCAGGCTCTTTAATTATTTTGTGCTGGAAAATTGACTCTTTTCTTGAAATCGTAATGACCCTGAAAAGGGCTGATGGTTATTTGCGATTGAACATCACGATGAACGACACAATACCCCATTTCGATATACCGTTGTCGATGTTCGCAATCAGTTTCCTAGGTTTGGCATAAGATATGGGCAGATGCATTACACAACAGGGTTCATTGTGAAATCCTCTAGAAACTTGGAGGCGTTGGTAGGCAGGGAACTGGAGTCCGTATTTATGTCCCATCAACAAAATCTAAAACACTAAATGTCTAAATACCAAACTAATGTCCTAAGTAGTTTTCAGAAGTCCTGTAAAGTTAACCTTAGTGACTTTTTCAGTGTTTTTCCACGACATCAATTGCTTAAGAAGCCTACTCCAAATTGTCTCAAATGACCTAAAAAACAATATGTTCACTGTTTGAAGCTTTCTTGTGGAGTTAGGGTAAAGTGAAATCAAAATGATTTTGTTCTTTGTGCTAAACTCAGTCAATTCAATGTTGATTAGGAACTAAATATATTACAACTAGCTGAACCCGGTGCGAGCCTTGCTATGCATGCAACTAAAACAATGTGAACATGCAACAAAAACAATAGAACTGGCGCGTTTATGGTTTTTTTTCCAAATGGATTTGGTAAAAATATTTTCGTTTGAAAATTTGTGTAACTTCTGCAAAAAAATACAAAGGTTTGTGTTTTTGATGTAACCCTTGGATCGGTAATTTCTACCGGGTTTTCCTTTCTGTGTAGAAGCATTTCATAGACTAAACATTTATCTTCAAACGAAGCCGTATCCTGCCATTTTGAATGTAATTTCCTATTGCCTAGCCTTAGATAAACTTTTTGTGCATAATTTGGCACTAAGAGTAATTGAAGCGTTCCCCATTCTAAGAAGTGGTTAAACTATTCTCAGAACATGCTACTTAGCCGAGATATATACAGTTTGTGTTTTAGTTGCATAGATTTATCTTTGGTTCAAATTTCTGTTTTATTTGTTTGAGAGCCCCCATCCTCATCCAGAGGGAACGTGTCTTAAACCACCTGATCCTGCCTAAAAGCATATAAATTTTCATAACAGTAAGAATAATTCTCATGTTTGGTTGACATTTGTGTCTCATTTGTACCCCTTCAAGAGAGAAGAGGAGTTTTAAACCACCATAAAAACATTTCTTTTTGTGTTTCATATGTATGGGAGCCCCCCTTCAAAGAGATGGGAGGGGTCTCTAGCTATCCTAAGAACCTTCCCCGGTCCCTCCATGCAAAATTTCACGGTTCAGTAGTTTTCGATTCTATAAGGTTAAGACAGACAGAAATTCATTTATATATATATATATATATATATATATATATATATATATATATATATATATGTATATATATATAAATATATATATATATATATATATATATATATATATATATATATATATATATATATATATATATATTATATATATATATAAATATATATATATGTATATATATATATATATATATATATATATATATATATATATATATATATATATATATATATATATATATATATATATATATATATATATATATATATATAATAGATATCTTTTCAGAGTTTTCCTGTCCTTCGTGCTTCGGAAATTTTCTCTTAAGTGTCGGAGCCGTACTGCTTATGTTTTGGATTTTGTTGCAGGTAAATTATTTTTAAATACACGTAATTCATGATTTTCTGTTGATATTCGTAGAAATCTGCATTAATAACACCATAGTTCTGCAAACCGGCCTGTTTCGGGTCAGTTACGAAACAGTTTCAAAATAGCTAATTTACAGTTTTTAAACGTTGGTGCACGAGCTATTCTTATAACGGAATTGACGATTGTTTTTTAACTTGAAAAGGTTGTGAACGTCGAAGTACACTCCCTTTTCACTTTACTCAATTTTTTAGTACAATTGTATGCTTTCTCTGTTTCTCTCACGAAAATGTTTCTCAATATTCGTTAAAAAGTGGATCTTCTTAAAAATGGAGTTGATCCAATTTTTAACGAAAATTGAGTAACATTTCCGTGAGAGAAAAAGAGATAGCATACAATTGTTATCAAAAATTGAGTAAAGTGAAGCGGGAGCGTAATATCTTACATTCTTTGTGACGAACAAAAAGAGGATATTTTGACAGCTGCAAATCATAAACTTAACACGCTCATAAAGAAAGCAGTGTTTCTGGGTAAAAAACATACTGATGTAACAACTGATAAAATTTTGTTGCAAAAATATGTTTGGTATAAACAATTGGTTTTCTAGTAGCTTTTTATTACTTTCCAACGGTTATTTTCTGCAGATCGGATAGACATGGTACTGGCCAGCATATTGATCATAGCATATGACCAGAAATGCAAAAACGAGTAAGTTATTAATAAAAGAGAAAGTAAATCAAGATTGGTTCTCATTCTTACTGAAGTACTCTTGAAAAGTTGAGCGGTTAACCAAAGTTAACCAAAAGTGTACGAACCAAGTTAACCAAAAGTGTACGACAAAAATCCTAAAGCCGTATCAATATTCCATTTAAGCTAAAATCTTCAAATAACAGGATCTTCAAATGACAGCTATCGCAGATATTTTTCCTTGCAATTTTAATGGAACGAATAACAGAAATAACCAAACGGCCAAAATTGTGTAGCAGAACGGCCAAAATGTTGACTCAATATTGAGCATGATCATGAGCATGATTGACCGCCCACGGATGCAATTCCCTTAATGCCAGATCAGCTGTATTTGCACAAAGAACCAACAGATGATGTTTGGGACTAACATACATCTTCAATGTGTAAAAACTGGTGACTCATTATAAAGCAATACCGGCGCCGGCCGTGTCCGAATGATGGTCAAGTAGGGAATTGGATGGAACGTGTTGACATGATAATCGCTTTTTAGGAAGCCGAGAAATCCTCTGCACTTCCACGAGAAATCACTGGGATGTTGGATGGTTGGGGATAGGTTAGCAGCCGGGTTCGTTATGGTTAACGATACGCTGAAAATATGTAGCACTTTTCGCCAAAAGCAATGGGCTGCTCCAATGTTACTGAAAAGACACAAGCATAACTAAAAACAAAACAAAACAAAATAGACAAAATAAAATAAAACAGGATACAAGATATTGTCTTCAAAATATGGTAGAAATAAATTATTTGTTGCTTTGCAAACCAGCTCTCCTTGGTATCCTAGATGGCCAAGTCCTGCTGGACCGCAGCTGCTCCAGTCGGCCCTCGTCCACATCAACCAAGCCGTCACTGACGTATCGGAAACCTTCCGGTAGCAACATGATATCAGTGTCTAATACACACTTCTTGCACTGATTAATTTAAAAACTTATCCTTAACACCGAATCAAAATTCACTTTGGCACGGTTGTGGTATTTGCTTCTAAAATCCAGTTCTAGATACTGGCACTTGGTTGTAGGAAATATCTTCCCCCACCATACCCGCGAACGACGACACTTAGGACTCGCTTGAGGAAGAATCACCAACACACAACAGCGCAATTGAATGTATGCCACGGCTGAATGTTGGCTCAATATTATTCAGAAAGTCAGCATTATCAATGGATGTTAATAGAAAGAAACATCAATATTTGATTATGATTTCATCTAGCATAAATGATACAAGACAGATGATTAGCATAGCCTAAGCATTCTACAAACATTGGTCCCCAAAACAGATCATCATCAGATAATGATATCAATTAAAAATGTTAAATTCCTCCTCATTATTACCAAAACTTTCCTCTATGCTGCAAGTGCATTCCAGGAAACGTCGACTCATGATTGTTCCTAGAATCGATACCGCTTACACAGATTTCAGAATGCATATGACCCCATCACTACCCGAAACGCAGGCGTCATTCATCTGGGAATGAAATGAGGAAGGTGGCGCCAAGTTGTTAAATGACCTTGTCATCCTCGACTTCCCCCTGCTCCCAGTTCGTTCATCTGAGTGAAACCCACACTTCGCTCCGTTTGACCAGAAGCTTTCCCGTCCTTCCTCAGCCGGGCCCGATTAAAGGGCCCTCTTTTTGGCAGTTCCGATTACGAGCCTTATAAGGCTTCGTGGATGAATCGAACCACTCTCATCTGATTTTGAACAAAAGAAAGGTAAAAGAGAAAATAAATAAAACTGATCGTTGAAATGAATACAAATATGTACTTATCGACGTGCTGTGTGCGAGCATTCGATTCCTTTGTCTGGGGTCTCCCATGTGTATCCCATTTTCATCTTGAGATTGAGACTAGAGTGAGGAGATCTTCTTGCAGTTCTGAGGTCTGCCGTTGGTCGTGGTTGTTTTCTGCGCACCCCCTGAGAGAGAAGCAGACCGAGAATTGAAACCAAGACAATGACTTTGCAAGATCTCTGGGCGCACAGCTAAACTCGGCCCACTCGTGTTGTACACATATATCTATCTACATACGGGAACAGCAGCAGCCAGCGGTCCAAATTGAATCTTTATAAAGAAAGCCGTTGTTGATGTTGTTGTTATTCCCTCTGCAAACACAGGGAGACAGTCAGAACCACTTCAACCCTATACAAGCAGCGCCGTCGATGTTGTTCTCTAAAGATGCTTTGAAGCATTTCAGTTCAGTTTGTTGAAATTAAGTTTTTGTTTTCCATACATTCTTCTTTGTTGTGCAGAGAATCAAGTTGCATATGAGTGCAACCGAGAGGACGTAAAACATTGGGAGAATACACACGGAAAATATTGATTTTGTTATCTTCTTCAGCTCGATTCATATCCGATGGATTGTGTTTTTGTTGTCCTTTTATTGAACAAACACTCCATCAAGAAGTGAAATGATGCTTTCGAGCGGACTGCGGGAATTCGGGCATAGCGAGACAGTTTATTTGAACTAGCAGATCATATTGCACAGCATATAAAAAAGTGTTTAAATTATTTCTGTGGACGAGACATATCGGATTAGCATTTTATATTCAAAATCGTTTTACTTTGTTATAGTCTAAAACAAATTAAATGAGTCGATTCTGCAAAGTTTCATTTGCTTGTCATAAATTTACGGCAGCTTGACCAAAGAATTGAACCCACCGGTACAAAATGATGTGTTAACATGTTGTGCGGCTCATAGCAACACGACGGACACGATCATTAACTTCACCGCCACTTCCAGCGTATGACAGTAGCACCGAAACCCAAATACCAAACCATCCGATTCACCAACTGTTGCAACACGTATCATCATATGAAGGAATTCCTCTGCAACCGTCTTTGTCGTCTTTGTATCACAACTTGATTTTTTTGTTCTCCACTGATATCATAGAACTCGTCGCGAACGCTAATTGCTCAATCATTTTACAATTTCACAATGATACTTTTCTCCTTGAAGCGTAGCGCTTAGCAGGGAGGAAAAAAGTAAAAGGAGCGTTTTACCGCGGGTTATCATCGGGCGTAAGAAAAGTCCGCATGACGTCGACGTCAGTGTGAAATGACTTCATCGCTGCTGGAGAAGTTTTTTTTTCACGTCTTCCTCCAATCATCGGTAATCAAAAAGCCTTCGCGCATCAAAAGTAATTATTTACCGTCGCGGGATATCACACAAAGCGCGCGACAATCGGACATTCCGTTCTTTTGTTTGATGTCAAACGTCCAACGAAGTAGTATTTCTACTACATCGCATACCTCCGTATATTGAATAGCTTTGTTCAATAAATGCTCGAAAGAGATCGAAGCCAGAATACTGAGAGTTGTTTGTCACGATGTTCATTAAAACCAAAACAAACAAATGCAAATGCAACAAATTCAGATTTTGATTCTTTGGGCTTCTTAACTCGGAGGTTAAGATAAAATGTTTGAACAAGCTTGTAGTTAGTTCGAGGATTGTCATTTTTTTACAACAAAATAACCCGATTGACGGTTTCTCAGCTTGCGTAGCTTCCGGTGAGTAAGAGCGCTGGGGTTGTCTTGAACACAGCTATAGTGAGCCATCCTGTAGGATGACGATTGATTGCTTAGCGGAATCTTTTGTTTTGTTGATATGTTTATTTGTCATAAAACGTTCAACTATGCTGATTGGAAAAATAAATCTAAAAAGAAATCATTGATGTCTGTTGCACTTCCAATTTTGTCGATACATGTGCAGAATAGTTTTACTTTGGTAGAAGGTAGATGGAGGGTATCATGGTAAATACCTTCAAATTTACTAAGTTGCGTTACAACAAATAGGGTTACGGGATGTAATATTAGCTTAGCGCCTTCAATAAGC
Source organism: Aedes japonicus (assembly GCA_034211315.2). Lineage (NCBI taxonomy): Eukaryota > Metazoa > Arthropoda > Insecta > Diptera > Culicidae > Aedes > Aedes japonicus. The sequence continues at coordinate 195,949 of JASCZW010003254.1, read as the reverse complement.
TTTTGTACCAAATATGTCATGAACTCAGCGATACTCGACAAAATCATGTTGACATCGTGATGATTGATTCCTTCTGGAGCAGTTTAAACTTTTTGAATCGATTTTTAAATATTTTTGAAAATTGAACAATTATTTTAAAAAAAAATCCATAGAAACAATTTTAGAGACATATGCAGCACATCTACAGAAAAAAGAAAAACTATCGCTCAGAATTTCATAATAATTGGTAGTTTTATTCCTTATCCAAAAATGTGACCATTTCTGCGTTAGGCTGGTTCGAAAAACCGATTTTTTTTAAATGCAAACCTCATATAAAAGAACACATAAGATTTATGGCCCATCTCTTAGCTCTCATTAATCCTAAAGAACTTATAAAAATCCATTTAAATAGTTGAGGATGCATGGTCGGCGAGTTACTATGAATAATGGAAACGCGTGGTAGAATGGTCATCAAAAACTAAAAACATTTTTATTTAAATTTCTTAGCTCAAATAATAAACTATGTACATCGACTGTTTTATGAAATGTTACGTAAAAAAACCTAAATTTTCTAAAAAATAATATCAAAACGAGGTTACTATTGGGACTCGAGACCATGAAAACCATGAAAAACAAATATAATCCATGTTTTCAAAGTAAATTTTGAAGTAAAATGGTGTTTATATATTTTAGCAAAAAAGAATAAATAAAACTATCAATCATTCGAGTTTTTAGGTGTTAAAATCAGCTCTGTTTTTCTAAAGTTATGAATTTTATAAAAACATATATTTAAAAAAAGTCGATTTTTTGCACCACCCTCACGCAGAAATGGTCACCCTAAAGACAATATAAAAAAATGGGTCTAATATTTTTGGATAAGGAACAAAATTACCAATTATTATGAAATTCTGAGAGATTCTATAGATTTCCTGTATGCTCTCAACTTTGGCCTATTCGTTCGCAAATTGTTGGCAATGTTAAATTTTCGATTGAAGTGTATGAACATTTGGAAGTAATTACTACTAGCAAAGTCCATGTTTCGTGGCCGTAGAGAACTACCGGTCTAATTAACGTCTAGTCGATGGTCAACGCGTGAAATCATGTCAACACTCCCAACGTGCCCCAGCTCTGCCCATTCGAGAAGTTCTGGGCCAATTTGAAGAAGAGAGTAACGTTTACATTTAAAAAAAATAACTCTCTTCAGATGGTGATAAATAAAAGCTACGACAGATAATTTCATTCGATAAATTTCCCATGGAAAGTTATTATTTAGGTTTACTTGCAAACAAAATTCTACTCCCTTGCGAGTGGCCTTCCGGCAGTTAACCGGAACATTAACCATGGTGGACGAAAACATAGGCATGTTTTTGAGTTCTTTCTTCGTTTTATTTATCAATTCCTCTTTTGTTTTCGCGAAATTGTTGAAGTAGATCTTACACTTTAGGTTGGCCCACAAATTCTCGATGAGACGCAGCTGGCGGATGTTGAGCGGGTTTGCCGACTTGGATACAACATCGATATTCTGCCGTTCCATCCAACGATCGCTTCGAGTAGTGGGCCGACGCCAGATCCGGCCAAAACACCGCGTCTTCGCCCTTATGGTATTCCTTGATGAACGAGGCAACTTCTAGCAGGCATTTTGCACTATAAATTTCTCCGTTCACGGCCAGTTTGAAGCAAAAGAAGAGCAGCTTTGATATTCCCTTCTCGCTGATTGTCAGCCACAGCAGCACCTTTTTGGGGAACTTGATGTGTGAAATGAACTTCGCAGCTCACTTCTTCCTGTTAAATGAACCTCGAAGCTCACTTCCTTCGTGGGGGAAGTAAAATACGAAGTGCCCAGCCAGTCGTTACCATCCAGGGTGAGATAGGTCCCGTCGTCCATCACCACCGCTACGTCGCGATTCGCCGTAAAAATCGAGTTTACCATCTCATTCAGCCGCTGCCGCTTCGCCATTGCCTGCAGCTCCGAAACCAGTGGACGCGTCTTCCGCTTCCTGACAGGTATGTTCATGTTCGCCAGGTACTTTTTCACTGTTTGGTTGGTTGAACCGACCTTCCGGGAAAGCGCACGCAGCGATGTAGCCACTTTTACCTCGGTCTTCCTCTTCAGCATCCTTTGGAGCCTTTTGTCGCTAAGGTTGTCAGCCGTCCGGAATTGTTGTTTAATAGTGCCAAGATGATGTAGAAGGAGATGTTCGCTCATCACCATGGGGCACCAAGAGTGAACAACAATGTTTTGGCTAGAATGAAAGATGTGAAGAGAAAGTGTTGAAAGGTCCGTCAGAGTGCGGCAGGTAGGAAAATTTACAGATGTTTTTGAAAATTGAGCGAAAGGGCATGTATCCAGTGGTACTCGAACCATGGACGTCAATCTTTGCCTAATATCCCACTGCGGGGTAGGTTGTAGCGACGGAACAAGTCCGCCACTTCAACAGGCAAAAATTGACGCATGGAAAGACGCTCATGTACCACTGTTGGCTTGTATAGTTTATTCTTAGCGATCTATTGTGTGCACTCTGTTTACTGATGCGCACATGGGAGAGGAACTCTCTCCTTTTTTTGGGTTTGTTTTGATTCGCACCGACTGACGATCACTAAAGTCGCTAAGAATAAACTATACAAGCCACAGTGGTACATGAGCGTCTTTCCATGCGTCAATTTTTGCCTGTTGAAGTGGCGGACTTGTTCCGTCGCTACAACCTACCCCGCAGTGGGATGTTAGGCAAAGATTGACGTCCATGGTTCGAGTACCACTGGATACATGCCCTTTCGCTCAATTTTCAAAAACATCTGTTAATTTTCCTACCTGCCGCACTCTGACGGACCTTTCAACACTTTCTCTTCACATCTTTCATTCTAGCCAAAAACATTGTTGTTCACTCTTGGTGCCCCATGGTGATGAGCGAACATCTCCTTCTACATCATAATCGTTACTCCTCGCACGGAGAATACATAACATAACAATTAATGTAAGTGCCAAGATGTTAGTAATGCCGTGACGGGCGTATCCGGCGTCCACAAAGATGTCCTTTTTCGACGAGGCGGGGTGCCGTTCTTTGAACGCACACATTTCTGAATGAAGTTGCTTCACTGTTTTTGCCATCACGGTTAGAGTTCGACTGATAGAGCTGTCAAATTTTGTCTTCTGACTCATGGGTTACTATGATTGATGCTGCATTAGTAGTTTCGTCAGTGCGGGTGAAGGTAAACCCATAAAATTTTATAATTTCGTATCCAAAACGATGGATGATTTGTCAGGTACAAGAGAAGAAAGACTTTTTTATTCTCCTATCCTATAGTTATAAACTCTTCGTGAAACAATTCGTGGACACTTCCAGGATTCTAATTTTCCTGTCAGATCCACTTAATCTCGTCAAAAGTTTAGTCACTCACACTGCCTCCATTTATGGCGAAATTAAAATCGTGTGATCGTACGGAAATTGGACACACAAGGAGGTCTTACAAAAACCTTTCTAACCATTCATTTATTGGCATGGTAAACTAGAGGTCGATTTACACCGTGATTTACGATGGATTTCTACAAACGGAACAACCGTTCCGTTGTAAATTTCATAGTAGGTCTTGACGATTACTAGGCTGCTCAGTTATAGAAGATAATTAGACTTAGGAACTCTTTTGAGACTGAACATTGTTACTCTGTTGGCACAATGTTTTATGTGTGATAAAATATTTTATGTGTGTGTACCTAGGGGCTATTCATAAACCACGTAGACTTTTCTGGGGGGATTTCTCCAAAGTCTACGCTCCATACAAAATTTCAAAAAAATGTATGTAAAAAAGTCTACAAGGGGACAGGGAGGGGAGAGAGCGTAGATTTTCAAGAATGAGTCTACGTGGCTTACTAAGGAAAACATGAAATACAAGAGTGTTCCATGGATCGTAGCGTAACGTAACGTAATTCAATGATTGACAATCACTGCACGCAAGCACTTTCTCACTGAAGGATTTTTTTTTACATCGCATCGACTGATAAAGTGAGTGCCCGTTCATATAATCAAGTCAAAATAGGTGCTAATATAAATTCGTAACGGATACCTGTGAATTGTACCAAGCTTAAAGCATAAATCCTACCGGATCGACAACCTTCTGCCTCATAAATCAAACCGTGGGAGATGAAATCCGAAAGCGTCAAATCGATTTGACATGCTTGATATTAATATACACATTATGAGAGTGTTGTGTGTTGGTTGTTTCCTTTATTCCCTGTTCGTTGATGGTTCCTTTCGTCTCGGGTTGGGGATCATAAGTCGACTTGAGGGCTCTATTCAGTGGGAGAATTATGGATAATTACACTGAAAACGATTTCCGAAACGAAAGAACCAACAGCGAGTTGCTACCTACTTGTACACCAATTCAAGTGGCACCTTAAGATCGGCTAAGACCGAAATCGAAATTGTCGCCAATTGTGGCGCAAATATTCCCACGAGAAATTAATCCGTTGGCTAGGTGGCTTGCAGTTCTAATTGAAAAGTATCAAAACAATGTTTAAGCTTCGAGTACGTGATATTAAAGAGCCCTGTTATGGCCCAACTCGACTTGATTGCTCTACTCGAGTAAATTTGTCAAGGGTACTTGAAAGCAATTACCCAGCGAGACGGAGTTGGCGTTTGATCGCAGGAAACAAAGTCACGCATCCATCCGACCGATAGAGTTTGCGTTCCGACGATAAGTTCAAGTGCCCGGCGGTGGCATCGTCGTAAGTTCCGTAGGAGGGGTTCGCGACAGAAGGGTTTAATAGAACCCCTCTCGCCTTTTAATCGAGTTTGCTTTAACTTCTCGTCAAACTTTGTTCCTCCTCGATGTTAATCTCATTGTAGGACAAGGTGAAGGGCGTTGTGTGTGTTTTCATGTTTCGTATATTCCAAAAAGAGCATAAATAACCAAGAAGATGCAACTTATTTGGTGTGACAAGCAAACCTACTATTACCAAATGAACGATCATTACCTTGGTTGGTTTTCCGAAATTGCAATTGTTTCTAAACGTTGAGCGTTTAATTTCAGACGATAATTGAGCCCGCGTTTATTTTCTGGCCTTGCTACCTGTCTGTGTAGGGGGCCTCAGCAGGCTGAAGAAAGAAAAATGCAAAGAACCAAAACTTGGTATTTCCAAACGGGGAAGCAAAATGTTTCAATTATTTGCAATAATTTTTCAATTCAACTTTTCTTGTTACACTAAACATCGGGTAATCACTGTTGGTTAGGTTTTCTCGTTATTTTTGTGGTTCAGTTTTCTTTCTTGTGCGTTTCAGTGCGGTTTGGGCTGTTGGTTTTTTTTGGCGCGCTTCGCTCTAGGTCTCGACCGCTACATCCGATGGCCACCATGCGATGCTGCGATGTGCCGAGGGGAAGAAAAAAAAAGCTCAGTTCAACCAGCAGCCAGTGATCACCATAAAGTATTAAGTACCTGTAAATTACACTCAATTATGATTACTATTTATACCTATTTCATTATTTTGCTGGGTGCTTATTTTCTCCGGGTGTTTTGTGTGTTTGTGTGTTATTCATTGCCACATCGATGGATTTGTTTTGGCTCGTTCACTGCTGGCTGCGTAGATTATTTTTGCTCCATTATTGTTTTCAGAGGTTTGTGCATTGATTTTTTTCTCTCCAAATTTGTACCAACAAGGCGTACAATTTACAAGTGATCTGATCATGGCGTAGAAAGCATGAAACCAAAAATGATCACCATTAGATCCCTTTTGTTAAGGCTTGGTAGATCGATTTTTACTCAGTAGAAAATAATGGAAAATATTAGAAAACCAATTGATATGAGGCAGAGCGTGCGCCTTGTTAGGAGTTAACCGTGTCTAATATGTGTGGATTGATCAGAAGAAAAGCAGGTTTTAACTATCTGTAGCAAACTGAATTTGTTTCGATTTAGTTTTGGCGGAAATTTGTGTTGCTTGTTAACGTAGTTAGATACTGACGCACTACCGTGCTTCGGTATGCCTTATTAAATGGCCGCTCAATGCACGAACTTTGCAACACGTGGAGTACATTTCACGAAGGTTATTGTGCCTTTGTTAATGAAAAAATCGGTAATCGGTTTAAAGCATACGATACCAATGACGTTCTTCAATACAGAAATCAATGTTTGAGCAGTGTGCATTTGAAGATTTTGAATCTGAACTCTTTCGAACACTTGACTTTCCCTGAACAATTCACTGATATGATAAGGCGTACCTAAACTCTAAGTTAGGCTAAAATAACAATGCAATAATTTTAGAAACAATGCCAACTTCCTGGCCTGACTAAAACTGACATTTTAAAAGTGCCTAACTAGGTTCTGAAGACGGTTATGCTTCTGGTGTTAAATCGGATACATTTCGTTTGACCTCAACATGGCTGGGATTTTGACGTTTGATTTCTTTGATTCTGAACCAATGCAAAGTGGGTAAAAATGAACCCAAATTCCCAAGTAAGAGAAGCCGCAGGTTTTTGAACCAAACCAAATGCATTTTTGAAGGTAAATGGGCTAATAAATCGATTGGCGCAGAAGTGGCTCGTTTTGCCCCAATTCACCATAAATTGATGGTTTTTCTGCATTCTGTTCATACAGTGGCAATCTCCGCAATTTATTTTGAGTAAACATGCATATCGTTTACACGTATCACATTAAAAAACTTTACAGAGATAATTTCATGTCGTGTCTGGCCCGTTTTACCCAAATTCTTTCCTTTTATTTGATTTTTCTTGTAACTTTCCAAACAGCAACAATCGTCGAAAATTGATTTCGCTGGAAAAGTACACATCCCACAGGATATCTGTATAGAAGTAATTTGGAACGACTTTGCTTGTTTTTGGATCTTGTAGATAGCCCATTTTGCCCCAATATCCTTTATTTGATGGTTTTTCTTCATTCTGCTCATATAGTTTCAATCTCCGCAATATATATTGAGTTAAAATGCATACATTTTGCACATATCACATTTAGAAACGTAACAGGGATAATTTCATGTTGTGTCTGACCCGTTTTACCCCAGTTCAATTATTATAGTCTATCATGGAAGAGAACGAATTTGAACTTGTGACATGCCATAATGCGTGAAACCGACTGTGTTGACAATAGGTCTGATGTTGTTATACACACTTAGAAAATTTTACAGTATTCGGTAATTTTTTACCGAACTTTCAACAGCTGAACAGTTCGGTAAACCGATTTAACGGATTTTGGTAAAAGTTGACAAGTTCCGGTAATTTTTCACCGGAATACTGTAAAATTTCGCCGAAATCCGGTATATCGGATTACCGAACGTTTAGCTGGTGAAAGTTCGGTAAAAAATTACCGAACACTGCAAAATTTTCTAAGTGTGTACACTAATGACAAGGATCATGTAAATTTAACTTTCTTGAACATTCCACCTTTAAGTCAAGAAGTATTTTTTTAATGTTTTACGGACTTAGATTTGAGGTTACCTTAAAAGCTGTTATAAATGTAGCATCCGGAACGTAACTTTGAGTGTGTCAGTATTTATTATTGTGGGTTTCAAATAAGCTTAGCTTAGCTTAGCTTAGCTTTAGCTTAGCTTGACTGACTGCACGTATCAATGGTTGCTACTCCGTGATTGATCAGAATCATTGAAATTGCACAGTGAATCAACTGAAGGGGCTGGGAGTAACCGACTTTTCTCACTGTACACGTTTCATTGACTTAATTTTTTTAAATAATCAATAACGGCGCCGGCCATGTCCTTGCAATCAGTTGGAAATAGGGAAGGAAAGTTATTGTGACCTTTGCTGATTAGGGACCGTGTTTACCTTTGCATCCCCACAAAGGTCACAGGAAGGAGGTTTTTCAATGTTAGTAGGGTAGGGCTCGATGGATCAGGATTCACCTTGATAAGTGATGTGATCATATAATATAGTTCATTTTATTCAGGGGCCAAAAAGGATAACAATTACCTGTTGCGCTCCGCGTTTTTGAGAGCACTTACCAACTCTCAATTGTCTGAAAATCCCTTGCGATGTTCAACTGGTTAGCGTTCTGCATTTTTCGCGGTAATTATGCCTATCCAAAACGGCCAAGCTTGCCCCATATGGCATTGCAGGCGAACGAAAGTAGCATCGGAACTTACTTCCTCCAACTTTGGAACTGTATCTTCAGAAATTTGCCGAACATCGGTGTTTGTAGGACACCGGGTGTCCAGAGAGATTTTCCCGAGTCCTGGAGTTGAGTATGGTAGACAGGTACAAGCCGGTTGAGCCAAGAATGGCTACGGTGGCGGTACAGTTAAGAGTCAAACATGAATTACTCCGATAATAATTGTGTTATGACATCGGAAAACACATCGGAAGACAATGCACGTCAAACTTGCTTCCTTAAGCTATTATGGTAATCTGCCTATTAAGTTAAGTTCGAATCAAAAGATGTATCGGAATAAGGTGACGTCCAATTGCTTTACTTCATGACTGAAAAACAGCCTTCCTCTTTCCATCCACGAAATCGTTAACACACCTCTAGTGATCAAGTTTGTCAATAATGTCAATTGCATTTTTCGACAACTAATTATCGTGCCTCTTAGGAAAAACGGCAAATAAATCAGTAAAATGGAAAGCGCTCAACCGGATAATCAGCAACAATCAGCATACGTGTACCAATCGGTTCGTTTTCGAAATCCATTTACATCGGATTTTAGTTCTATTCAACACACAAATGATGTTTTGGTATGAATCTGGTCATAAACACAGCATCCACTATCAGACGCGACGGTTATTATTGAGATTCTAATAAGGATAAATTTCATCACACGAAAAATACTGAAAAAACGTGACAGCTCACCAAAGCCCAACCGTTCGTGGTCAGAGCTTGCGGCGATTTTCATTATTGTGGGTTTCAAATAAGTGTTTAAAAACACATAAAATCTCGAGTACTTTTTCAAATGGACATAACATTTGGACGAACATGAGAAAATCAGCATTGAACTTCTTTGAGTTTATACTCAAAGAAGTTCAATGCTGATTTTCTCATGTTCGTCCAAATGTTATGTCCATTTGAAAAATTTTATTCCTATTTGAAAACCGGACATGTTTATCCCAATTAAATTCCACTGAATGACTCATTGGTCAAAGATATTACATCACTGTGCTTGAAAATTACACCAGGAGTGAAAATTCAAGTTTCATTTAGAAAAATGTTTCTTACAACGGTCTGCAATAGAAAAAGACAATACGTAATTTTGATAAGTCAGTATGATATATGGCATATTACTTGCGTCAAAATGATACGTCAGTCGGCGAATGACAATAGCTGTGTTGTTAAATTCACCAATTGCCTTTGGTGACTGAATTTGATGAGTTGCGCTGTCAGTTTTTGTATCATATCTTGCAACCGTGACACATGATTCATGAGTTTGATACACAGTTTTTGTTGCACATATATTTGAGGGTGTGCGTGTACTGAACTAAATTTATTTTTTTCATACACACTCACACATGATATTGGGAACTAAAGACAAAATCAACATAAACTAAATTTGAAATCAACTTGGAGTAAATATCTCGTTAGGCTTTGCTCCAAACATATTTGAGTTTATCTTAGTTTTTTTCTGAATTCTATACAGTACATTTAGATTTTGAAACATATTGAAATGTATTTTCATGAGCTGATATAGTTTCGTTTGGATTAAAAATTATTTTGCAAACTGTAGAACGAAGGAAAAATCTTGGAATAAATGGAATGTGTCCCACTATACATAACCTCTTAATTAAATTGGGTGAATTCTTCCCTTGCGCTGAACTGGCCGGCTTGACGTGCCGCAAGGGCTCAGTAGGGATTCCAGGACCCGAAGCTAAGAGTCAGTTCCATTGTGGTTATATCACATCAATTATTTTTTCCACTATAGCAGCAGCACATCCATATTATAGATATACTATTCTTTGTAATTTCAGGTCATCCAAGGAACTCCTAAGTATTTTTAAATAATTTTAAATATATTTTGTTTTTTTTCGGTGGTTATGATAATTTATCAAAGGTTAGTAGTGCATGATCGGGCCCGTCTATAATTGCAGCAGGATCACAATCTGTAGATATGTGAATACAATTAAAATTGGTATTATCATTTTATACTATAACATCCCTTCGCTATTTTATCTATATTCTATGCCATTTTCACTGAAAAAAAATGTAGGAAGCATTATGTACGGCAAATTCTACTCAAAAAAGCATTTTTCTTATTCACCAAAACTGTATAATTTATAATCATTGCTCTCCTGTTTCCCATTATCTCTTCTAGATTTAGACCAACAAGAATTATCGGACTTTTTTTTTGTCTGGTCTTACTTAATCTACGTTTTTGGCATTATTCATGCTTATATAAAATTTATTTCTCCTAATTGTTTGCTGTTTTCGGCTTTTCCAAGACTATTAGGACATTTAAACATATTTACTTTACTGGCTTGCTCGTATTTTTATTTTAAATTATAACGATTTTTATTTTATGTTATGATATCAAATGATATGATATTATTGCATTTAAATTCATTTGATAAAAATTGCTATAGTACCTGTGAGACTCACTACAAAAAGTTTTTGTGATTCAAGGAAATGGAACAGCACTTCGAAATTTTGCTATATGCTATATAATTTCAGATCATTCATGGATATTCCAAGTATTGTAAAATATGTTTAAATCCATTTTTTTTTTCTCATAGCTACTATATTGTCTTAATTTTCAGGTTAACAAATTGAATTGTTACTATCATTCTTACATTTACTTACTATATTAAATATCATTGTAATAATCATTCACTATATTTTTTTTTATTAGTTTAATATTCACTATATTTTATATATTACTACATGACATTGAATATGTATTGGGCGGGGAGGGAGCGTCAGGGTATCATTCAGGCTGGAATTGGACGGTGGAGTGATATGACAGCCGGCGTCTGGGAGGGAATAAACAGTATCATTTTCTTATCCTACCGATTCGATTGTGAAGTTGCGAATTCTACTCCAGCAGTTTCAGCGTGAGTGGCGCGCCCTTCTTGACAGGCCACCCCGTGGAAGGCTTAGTGAGTGTTGCGGGTTGGGTTGTGCGATTTGTTGGATCGTATCGTTGGAAGGACAATCTTATGTTCCCGCGGGTTTCGCGGAGTGTCTCTGCTTAACTCAGTTTGATCTTGCTGTTGAGTGGAGCTGCATACATGACAAGGTCGTAGAGGGGATGGTGGCTACCTTACATACATACATACATACAGGAGCGAATATGTGTGTATACTTCTAGAACATAAAAAGAAACAAAAAGAGCCTGGCAGGGTCACAGTGGAAGCAATCCGGAGTCTCATGGACAGTCAGGCATCTCAGCTTCTGGTTGGAAAAACACCAAGTAGCCGCCCAAGAAAGACCTACGTGTACGAAGCACATGCATGCGAGTATCATCTAAAGCGGTATGTTCCCAACAAATCAAAAGTAATAACAGTGTGGGTAAGTAAATCAGTTAACATTTCCAAAACTACATACACATCATACATTCAAACATAACTATATATTATAAAACCGCCCACAAATACCCATGTCCAACAGAGCAGCTTATTTTCCCGATGAGTCTAACGTCAAATACTTTGTTCCATTTGGGAGCATAGACTAAGAGAGATAGCTATTACATTGTCACACCTGTTACTATATGAAATTGCGCAGATACCAAAAACTGCACTGACACGAATATCACTTACAATGTAATGACACGGACAAAGTACAAAAACACGGACTTTAACAAATACCTGGACAACAAAACGCGAACACGGACTGATACTGAATCCCAAAAATTTTCAAGAAGATTATGTGAGCTGATTTCGAAAGCCCGGTGTTTATTTGGTCACCATAGACTAATCCTTCCGGCATAATCACTTGAGAATTTTCAAAAACCAACCCCGATCATTGCAATCCTATGGGGATAAAAAAAAAAAAAAAAATAAATTGGGTGAATTCTTATAAAAATCTTAAGCCCTTGCTACATGTATAAAATATGTACGGTTACCTATGATAAATAATTTTATGATACATGATCATTTATATAAAATAATTCATACTAATGATTTTGTTTGAATTTGTTCAATTAATTTGTTAAATTTTGTTTATTTATTCTGTATATATTAAATTATATTTTATATATTATATAAAATCACAAGTTTATTAGTTTCTTGGCCAATTGTAAATCCGAGCAAATTTTGAATTAGTGGTAGTATTGTATGAAGTCTAGAATTACGGTTCTCAGTAGCAATGAAATGAAGTGAAATTTTAACGCTGAAAAACCGCGAAAATTGGGTTAAAGGATTAAAAGTATAAAGTTACGGTCGTTCGGAGTCGATTGGTGATATTTTTCAGTCCGGTCACAACGTAGTAGCAGTGGAAAAAGTGACTGCTAACCTTTCCCCAACTATCCAACATCCCAGTGATTTCTCGTGTAAGTGCAGAGGATTTCTCGGCTTCCTCCAAAGCGAGTATCATGTCAACACATTCCTTCCCATTCCCTACTTGACCAGCATTCGAGCACGGCCAGCGCCGGTATTGCTTTATAATGGGTCACCAGTTTTTACACATTGAAGATGTATGTTAGTCTCAAACATCATCTGTTGGTTCTTTGTGTAAATACAGCTGATCTGGCAATAACGGAGTTGCATGCGTGGGCGGTCAATCATACTCATGCTCATGCAAATAGTAAATGCGAGCAACTGTTTTTTTTTTGGGAAACGATAACTATGGAGTTAATCCAAGAGTTACATTTTTGTTTAATGTAAACCAAGCAAACAGAATTGGCAATTGTTTTACCTAGATTTATTTGAATGGCTACAAATTTTGAGCCTAAGAAATGCCCACAGGCAAAGTAAAAAGAAAAATAGTTTTTTTTTTGTTCATTTATAGATGTATAGGTGATCAACATTATAGGCCGATCCGAAAATTCGTTAAAAATTTATATAAAATTTGCGAAACGAATATGAGCTGTGAGTTCACTTTGGAATGTTTAATGCCATTCCAGTAGAAATATTAATAACAAGGTGGCGAATTTGTGCCTGCCTTGACCTAGACCGCATGGAGATGTGTGACATAAGTGTATACGTTTGCTTCGAAACACTGCCCAACAAAAGCCCTACGCTCAATTTCAAAACGATTTCTATTCAATTTTTAAAACCTGCCTAGCTCTATCGGACCTATCCACACTTTTTCTTCTCATCTTTGGTTCTAGCAGAAATTGCTGGCCACTCTTAGGGTTGCATGTTTATAAGAAGGATATTTCCAATTTTCAAACATTATAATTGATTACGTGCTTCATGCAACAACACAAAACATGATAAGTTAAAAGAAATATTAAGGTTTCTCAGTTTATTTCCATAGTTACTACTACTTTTTTGCATAATTTGTCATGAAGACATTACACATTGATTTGACTTCGATTGCGTCCTTTCAAGTAACATACCAAATCAGTGCTGCAACTGAAATTCCATCACCTTGAAGAAGAATACTTTAATTCAGCGGTTGGTACTGGTTCGTAGTCGGATCACGTCGCCGTCATGCTGTCCGTATTCTAATCTTTCTTATGGTCTATATTTTCACAATTCACAATAACCATGACAGGTTTCATCGTAGTGATTTTGTGTTCATTCCTCCATTTCTAGTACACATCTTGTAACTCTTCGTTCTTATAAACACTGATATGAACCTGTAAAATATGATAGTTATGATTCTCACAACTGATTGAATAATGAATCAACAAAACCAACTAACCTTGATAGTTTTAAGTATAATCATTGGATCACAGCAAGAATAACAACGATAACAACAACGCATAGCATAAAACATCATTTTTACTGTGGGCAGCACAATTCACTCCACTCCACTTCACGTGTATTTTGCTAACCACCACCCAATGGTACATTTGTCGAAGAAAATCCATCTGGCCGCATACACTATCCGTCTCTCTAGATTTTCTTCAAAAATGGCTAACATCAACTATTTTGAGTAATATAATAAATAAAAACGTAACGTAATGTAATAAATAAAAATTACTAACAACTGCAAAAGCGCAGCTTCAAGCACATCACTTTTTTCTCCATCAGATTGTTTTTGGTCTTATTAGAACTGTCAAAATACACATTTGCCATCTTCCTTTTGCTCCACTTCACAACTCAACAGCTCACCGTGATCCACCCTACGGTGGATTGATGAGCTGCATGGTGGTTGCATGTGAGCTTTTATCTTGTTGCGTGACATCGCTGTGACAATTCCAGGCAAACTCATCAAAAAGCTACTGGTGAGAAAAACAACAGCACTAATGTCGATACGTTGAAATGTTACGTCAAGTTGTCATATTTTACACAGATACGTCAAACTTATCAAAACGACGTATTAGTTTTTTCGGCAACAAAACGGTGTAAAAATATCTTTGCTAAAAAAATCAATTTTTACTAAAACTAATCTAAATTTGTAACCTTGTAGTATAAAGACTTTAACAAACGCGTCGTTAAGGGGCATCCAAACGGTATATCAATGATTTGTAAGTTACGTTTCAACACAAGCGGAGTATCTACATTATTCCCAAAAAGTGCAAAAGTGATTTTACACCGTTACGAAAAAGTTAGTAAAAACATTTAGAAATAATCCAATAAATATGGGCATACATGCATGATTTTTTAATAACATGCCATGAATAACGCGTTTGTTTACATTTTGTGACTTACGTCCTTTTGAAAAAGTACTCGAGAAATAGAACATACAATTGAGTCATATTTATCTTTGAGTCTCGAAGTATTTACGTGCAAAATGGATTACTCGTAATATTCATTATTTTAAGAGTGCAGTACACTTACACTTCTTGGTAACAAATGCCGCTTCACTTGTGCTGTCTACAATAAGCGAGATTTTTTAACACCAATTATTCGATAATCCAACAAGCCTACGCATAAGATTTTTTTAAAGCTTGCATAATTTTCCTCATAATTTTCGGAGCCCAACTGTTCATCAAACCTTCAAAATTTTCTGCGTGAAATTTATCTTGCGTCAATGGTAACGTATGAACAATAAACTCGACAAAATTAGATTTTTTTTGTGCGATTTTGTGGTCCATCGAAGAAAGGTTATTAAAAACAAATTACGACACTAAACAACTGTTGTAAAACCGTCAGCAACAAGTTGGACGAAGGTATGATATCTAATACTTTATACGGTGGATGGGTCCGAATCGAATGGATATCTTGTTACTTTTGCAACATTAAAAGGGTCCCACCGTGTTGGGTTCGTATAAAAAAGGGGTAAAAAGTTCCTCAATCAGACATCACCGGTTACGTCGGCCGTGATGGTGCTGCTGTTTGCTGGTAATGATGATGATGATGATGATGATGACGAAAGAAGCGACCTACAGAGAATCTTTTCAGAAGCCAAAGCTGATCTACCCTGAGAAGAGGTTTGGATGATTTTCCATATGACTTTGTAATTGATATAATCTTTCAGCTCGTACGCTTTCAATTAAGACGAAGGTTGGCAGAGGAGTGCAAAAACTTGGCCAACATCAGCCGAACACAGAGAACGCCATCTATCTGCCATATACAGACACAGATTTGCAGCAGTTGCATAGTTGGTGTGGTTCTAAAAAAAACGTTCAGTTCTTAAATTAGTGGCATATAATTGGAAGATTGGATTACAACTTGCAAAAAGTGACCATCTGTTCCTACTTTTCCGACCACTATGTGTAGTGTGTATGTGCACCTATCAAATATCAACGCGTGAAGGTTAACTGCATTATAATATCGTTTGATCGGTGGCGCTGGTTCTGGTATTACGACGTGTGATGCCAAATCATTGGCAATGTGGCCGGCGGGCGAGGTGGTCGTCGATATTGTGGTTTTATGTTTAGGGGGAAGAGAGAGAGAGAGATACCAACCGATGAACTAAATGGAAATTTTTCACATGAATGCACAAAAGAAACTTTACCGAACGCACGACCGGTATTGGATTACCGCGAGTATCTCCACTTCGGCAGCAGTCGCTGTTGGTAGGAGAATGAAGATATATCCGATCAAGCCGGGATCACACACTGAGCGTGTCTTCTTGGTCCCGTGTTATGAGGCATATCGATATCCTCGCTTTGGTAGGGCAAGCTTTGGGGCCACAAACTGGCTCCCGTGTTGTTGCGGAGAGTGCGGATTGAGTGGCAGAGGGCATGCGTTTCCGAGAAAATTTAGTCATGTAAAATAATTACTATCGACGTGATATTCTATATCTATGGCGTTTGCTGAGCAGTTCAAGATTTTAGCATACTGATTAAAGAAAACAGATAGACCGAAAACCGCTGATCGCTGGCTGTGGTGACGACCTATCTGTTATAGCTGACGGACGTTGAAATCACATGGAAGTTATTGCATCATGAATAGCGTTGATAGACCTGTGTGCCGACTTTTCCAACGATGGTGCTGGCGGTAGCAACGTGATGAAGTTGACTTCTAATGTCGGTGGTACAGTGTATTTTTGAACGACAATATTTAAACTGTCGCGTATTAAATTTACAATGAAATTAGGGTGCCAATTGAAATCTGTCTGTTAACACCCCATGTTTGGGTTGAAAAGGTTCTTCCTAGGATGAATTTTCAAGACCAAAAACTGTGAATGAAAGATCATCAAAAAAAAATTAAGAACCTGAGGCAAATACACTTTCTTTCCACTCGATTCTATACGCCATATGGGGCTTTGCCTACCACTCAACTTAGTGTTCTTTGAAGCATTTTAATAGTTCTTAAGTGAAGGCTTTCTTTACCATTTTCATAGCATCCAATCGCATAGTATAGTATAGTAACTCATACAAAGGGAATCAAACCTTTGATGTTCGGATGGCAAAAGTCTGCTTTTATGTTACAATGACACCCATGCTTCATGAAAATAAGGTAAAAAAGTCTACGAAGACAAAAGCTTTCAAAGATATTCAACAAGTTATTACATTTCACCATTTCAAATAAACTGTTGCACTTTGATCGATGCCATCATGATCTGCACAGTCGCTGGTGATACTGTACCGGCGAACTTATTCCACATTAAATGCATTTGTTGTGCATTTGTCACTTCTTTACCGCATCTTCGAAGTTTTCGCTTGACAATTGCCCAATATTTTTCGATCGTTCTGAACTCAGGGCAATTCGGAAAATTAATCTCTTTGGCGACGAAATTAACATTGTTTGCAGCATACCATTCTAGTACCTCCTTAGAGTAGTGGTAGCTTGATGGATCCGGCCACAACGTTGGTCTTGTGTTGCCGAATGAAAGAGAGAGAGAGAGAGAGAGAGAGAGAGAGAGAGATGTGTGTGTGTGTGAGATGTGATGAAAACCTTGCAGATTTCTTGCCAAATCATTACTTTCCGAGCAAACTTATCTGCAAAAACACATTTATATCTGGAAGGGACATCTCCACGACCAGGTAAAGTTATTCGTCTAGGGATTTGTTTATAATCTATTTTGACATATGTTTCGTCAAAACTCGTTCGTATAGTAACCGTGCTCGCTTTTTGGTCACAAAATTTTGTTTGAGAGAGCGATTCGGATGTTTACTGGCACAAAAAGACTTATATCCTTCTCTTGAAAAGATGTTACGCACGGTGGAAAAGTTGGAATCGTATTTCTTTGCCAAATCATGTATGGAGACACCTGGGTTGCCTTTCACGTACCTCAACACCTTTCTCCTTAGTTTTTTGTCCTTAGTTCCACTATTATGATAGATGCGCTGTGCTTTATCAACATTCAACGAATTTTAACACTTTTGCTATGTTTGAGGCAGACTATGAAGGATTTTCTAGATGTTTGTGCCCAATTAATTTTCTTTTCTCAAGTTCCATGATCCGTAATTTTGAGATGCGTCGATCAATCGAGAAAAACTTTTCACCAATTTCTTTGTCAACAAAACACCAACAAATTCCTGTCAAACATGTTTTGTTCCAACCACCAGAGACGCGGTGGTATATTAAACCGTGCGTCCAGGTTTACTTCGATCCGAGCTTTGAGAGCTCTTTAACTGCGTTTGCAACAATATTTGAGAACATGTGCGAGTAAGTTGAGGGACCTAGATTTTTTTTAGTTCATGTCTTTAGCGAAATACTTTTTTGTAATAAGCTCCACAAATTCTCACAATCGCATAGCTCGGAAGTCTTTTGTATGTCTGATTAATGACTAAATTTTATATGTGTCGGGTTAACACTAAATTTTATATGTATCGGATCACTTAGAAATCCTAGTCTGAGGGCTTTATTGCTAGTCCGAAGGAGGACTTCTTTCAAGTTGAAAATTCGGGATATTACTAGGATGTTGGATAAGAGTATTGGGTTTGGAGCTTAGTACTTCACGTCCAAACTTACGGACTTTTGATTTAGCACCTGTCATTGATGTTTGGGCAAGCTTTTCTCCTCTGGCCTTGTAAGCTTTTGTTGGCTCCTTTTTGAAGTTTTGAACTGATTTTAATTCTCCTCCCATTTTTCGACAGTCAGCTTTTGAAATTACACAAAAACGCTCGATTGTTCGAAATTCTTGACAATTTGGAGGATTTATGTCACTTGGCACCATAACGATCCTATTATCCTTTTACCATTTCAAAGTCGCTGTTCAGTTGTGGCCAGATGGCAAATCTGGCAAAACATGATTGCTTGAGAATGTTGTATCAGAAGAGGCACTAACAGACGATTTAAAATAAATTCTTGGATTCTTGGAACAATGAAAGGTGATGTTTACACAGTTTCTTCTTCTTCTTTTTTTATTCTTCTTCTTTCTTGTTTGCTTCGCCTCGCGAAGCATATGTTAGGGCCAGTGACTGTGACTATATGCCCCACTATAACTTCAAAGAATGCATCCACTGACAGCAAAAACATACAACATAAGTAGAAAATCGAGCTTCAACTCGGAATAATGATTTGACACAGTTAAAAAAAATGAATACGGGCACGTTTTTAACCAACAGGAAGAATGCTGTTGCAATTCTCAAACTGTGATTGTGTTGTTTTATTAAAGAGAAGTCTAGGGGTTTTTCAAACTCTTGAGAATTGGACTAATTTTGACTGACAGTGAGTATGCTATAGATGGAACTAACTACGTGTGGTGGTGGTTTTATGCATTTTAAAATTAATATAATTTCTAGTATTACGCAGTATCCTGATTTGAACCAACCAATCAAACAGGGAGAATGCTGTTAAAGTCACTGACAAAATGTGATAATAGATTACTTTCTGGTAAGAACTATTAAAAAATGAAACCGAGGGGTACGCAGTTATCTCTCCATATCGCGCCAGCCCATTGACAATATAATGCCTGGGACAGACATACAACGTACAGCGTTGAACGAACTGTTAAATACTTTAATCCAGTACCTAAAACCAGGTACTAGACTAAAGGAGTGCCACGCTGTACGTTGTATGTCTGTCCCAGGCATAATTCTTATAATTATTGCCTTGATCACTGGTCTTATATTTCTTCTTCAACTGCATGGTTACTATCTTTTTCCGATATTTTAAATACTGTCAACATCTCTGATACATCTGTTTTTACATTCATCTAAGGTAAAGTCGCTATAACTAAGCCTCGATAAAACGTAACTTTTTATCTCAATATAACTGCTTTCAGCTTGTACTTTTTTTTTAGTTTTAGATACAAACAATATTTCAATCATTTTGTGTGCTTAAATCAAAAAAGAAGTAAATGCAACGCTTAAGAGACGATATAAACCATTCGAAACACTAGAAAGCTGTTTGTGGTGGTGGTTTCATGGGAAAGGAATTACCGCTTTTGCCTACTGACTATTTAGACCAACGATAAGGATTCTGTTATGGCCACTCATAAAATGTGTTTGAGTTGTTCATAGGAAAACTTCAACAATACGTATTACTCCGGAAAGACGATTTAAACGATTCAAACCAACAGTAAGGATGTGCTATTCACATGGAGTGCTGGTGATATACATCCATGAAAAATTCGTGATGTTGTCAGTTGTAACCCAAAATGCACAACACGCATCGCCTCAACACTGATGTAA
Source organism: Aedes japonicus (assembly GCA_034211315.2). Lineage (NCBI taxonomy): Eukaryota > Metazoa > Arthropoda > Insecta > Diptera > Culicidae > Aedes > Aedes japonicus. The sequence continues at coordinate 175,952 of JASCZW010003254.1, read as the reverse complement.
GATTTTCAGTTGGTCGATTCCGTGACGATGATAATTCATAAAAGTGGTTATTGGCTAGTTTTTGGTTAATTTTTTTGTCCGCCTGTTAGAAATCCGTACAAAATGACTCAAATCCATACCTTTTTTCAGTGAACGAAGTTCGGCTACGTACACAAATTGAAAGAAATATGTAAGTTTTTGCGCTATTTAATGCACATATGCTAGATTTGGCATAAATTCATGGTATAATTTATATAAATTCAGGCTAGATATTACCTAACTCAGGTCTGCTGTATGAAAGAATGCAACCAATTTCGTTATTTTGGATTGCAGTTGAACGCGAGGAAATTTTAAGCATCTGTTAAAATTCGACAAACTTTTTTTTAATGAATAGATCTTCGAGCATCGAGCAAATCTGGCATCACCGCTCACAGCCAAACACTGGCCAAACACATAGTGTACAGACACGCATAGTGTAGTGTTTACACAAAAAAGTGCACCATACGGGACGAAAAATCGACCATCATGAGATGAATGTACATAAATGTATACGAAAAAAGGAAAACAGATTAATTAAGAAAGATAATGGGAGATTGGAATGTGTTATTAGTTAGAAGAACGCTTAGGATAGCGTGGAATAGAAACTAATAAATTAGTGAAAATTCAAATGAACAGTTGGCTGAAATTTATTCTACTCCGTATGCAATCCTTTTTCGCGCAAAGAAAATTTTTAAACAAGTGACCTTCAGCATGAGCTTTGAGAGTACAAAACTCATCCTCTTCATTACATTCAGTTATGAAATCTATACTCCTTGCTTGGTACGTAACAGTAAATAGAGAGTAGCAATTTCATTACTGTATGTTATGTGGAAAATGAAATTCATTAAGTTTTCCTCTAAGCCTTATTTATATCCTTAACAAAAAAAACACCAACTCACTCTCTCAGCAGGCCATAAACAATGCTTCTCTCCGGGCTCACAATCCTGCCTTGTCTTTCCTTCTGGCTAAAAATGGACCAAAAATGTAGCCCAACCTCCATAATACTCTGATAATCTTCTTCTTCTCTGCTCGCAAGCCCGAACTCCAATCAACCGCAGAACCTTGGTTCGGTAGCAGCGCTTGCACTTCCGTCCGATGATGATAATCAGACTTTTCCATTTTGAATCGAAATCTGTACGTTTTTCACGCATCCGGTGGAGTTGCATTTGCTTGCAACACTCCAGCTCCATTCTACTCATTGACTGAGTAGAATTGTATTCCTTTTTCTTGTTCTCATACGGAAATGTTACTCAATTTTCGTAAAAAAAAGTGGATCAACTCAATTTTTGAATAGATTCACTTTTTACGAAAATGTAATAACGTTTCCGTGTGAGAAAACGAGAAGCAATACAATTCTACTCAGTCACTGAGTAGAATGGAACGGGAGTGCAAAGATCAAACATAGATAACTAGGTATTAACATTTGTTATCATTTTGGTATGATCCTTAGATGCACGCACACAACTTAAAAACACGTTGTGCTGTGTGTGCGGGTTGCTGTCTTCTGAACTTGATTTTTTTTGTGAGCGGAAGTAAACAGGAGAGCAGTGAATTTAGCTGACGTGCAGTTTTACCTAGAGAGCACAAAAATAAAGGTAAACCAAGATTCATCATAAATTGTATCGTAACTATTAGCACTTTGCAATTGAACCATCATGTTAGCGAAATATTGTCCTAGGGTACGGCACGAGTTTTAAGCAGTTCATTCTGCACCTGGGTCATTTGATGAAGCTGTTTGTAATCTTTAATTAGAACTGCCAATATTTAGACGTCAATCCCTCTGCTTACTTCTGATCTATCGGAATATACCTTCAGCAACGAGCATTAGACTCAGAAATCTTCATAGCCATAGAAAAAAGTTCCCAATTGAAGGGACTTTTTGAAAGCATGCGGATTGCTTTCCGATCAAGAAAATGTTTTCTTCAGCTCCGCAATCTGTACATAAACTAACAATATTGTGTGCGAAGGTGAAATGAAATAGGCCAGTTCACGCTTTGCGGCAAACGTCAATTTCTTCAACCCATTCCTTCGTTTTACCCATCTGCCCTCGAAAACAATCAACCCTAGCCTATGGCGATTGCTATGATCACAAACTTGTCTAGTAGCAGGTTATGAAACAGATGTACGTGACCAAACGTTTAGTTTGTCATTGATCTTTGGATTGGCAATGTGTATTTCTCATCTCATTTACTCTCATGCAAATGTAAGTCAAAGCAACTGTGACGACATACGGGATGCTTCGTTTAAAAACAAACAAATCTTGAACAACAATAGAAAAGGGCCTATCAACATTTGTAAACAAACACTTCTGAGCCTATTTCCTCGCAAAGCGTAGGCCACCCACGCAAACCAATACCATCATGCCGAGAGGAAAGTTTCCCCTACACGACGATTCTGTAGGTTAACGTGCATAGCCAACGGCTTGCAAGAAAAAGGGCTCAGAAGTGTTTGTTTACAAATGTTGATGGGCCCTTTTCTATTGTTGATCCAGAAATGTAAGAGGCAGCAGGCTTCACGTTACAATACCGGTGTGCCATATCTATGGTTAACAAAGAAGAGAGGGAACATGGCTCTCTTAAAAGCAACAGTGATGCCATAGCTGCCGCTCAACAGCGAAGCATTGTTTACCGTTGAGTACTGTTGGACAGCTCCCAAACATATTTTTTTTATTGCATATGATAGTGCCAGATGATGTAGAATATAATCATAACCATACACAGCTAAATAGAAACATTAAATTTTCTGCCTAATCTAATGCACATAAAGGGAATGCTAGATTTGGCAAAAAATAATGTGATATTTTATGTAAATTTAAGCCAGATAACGCCTGAATCAAGCCTGTGAAAGATTGCAACATTGTTATATAGCTTATCAAAGACTACCGCCAATTGCGTTGTATATGCCTCCTTTGGCTTGGAATTAAACGAAGGGAAATTTTACGCGCTTGTTAAAATTAATATTTTTTTTCTGTGTACATCAACCTCAAATAACTGGGAAAAAAACATGAAATAAATTGTGTTCAGATCATCTAAATATGAAATAAATTCAACTCAATGTTCAACATCACACTTTGGCAACAAAACTAGATGTGAGAAGCTGGTGAGGCCATTCCCTCCGGTACACGCGATCGAATGCAAAATACACAAAGGCAAAATTTGAGCGAACTTCTTAAGCAGGTAGGAAACTGATGGTTTTCTAGATGATGTATTCTAAATCTTCAAAATGACAGTAATAAATTGGTAATCAATCATGATTTATGCACCGCACCAAATCATATGCCCGATAGAGCATAGCCCGATAGCCTATGATCGTATAATTAAAAGTGAAATAATTTAAAATATGTAGGAGTTTTAGACCTATTTTCTAACAACTGATTAAAACAGTCACCCCTGATTATGCCGTTCCCTACCCTATGTAATGTTGGTGCTACTTTGGAAGAACTAAGAGTTTCGAGAAATTTACGTTTGAACTTTTGTTTACTTTTGTGTTCACAAAATCTGATACGTCGTTTTGATTGAGTTGCCGATAGACAGAGTACACATAAAAACGCCAAAATAAATGTAGACATTTACAACTACACTACGCCTCCTCTAGAACGGTGGATGGAACATTCCATCCACCCGGATTTCACGGTTATCCAGAGACCAATTGAGCTGAATTTTTGGTGGTAATTAGGGAACTCGTTACCCACCAAAATTAGAGAAAATAGGGTGCGAGGAAGGTACCATCCACCGTAGTATAGGATAACGAACTGTTTTTGGATAGACAACTTGGGAAATTTAAACTAAGATTTTACCTGTTCTCTTGTGTTAGTGTTAGTTTAATTCCCCATTTTTTAATAACCGTCGTTCCTCAAATACGGTCGTATAAGTGTTTTTTAAAACCTTTTTATTGAAAGTGAAGTTTAATTGGATGTTGATATGAAGAAATATATAGTTTGAATCCATTTTATTATTTACTGATGCTATCAAAATTCTGTAATTTCCGCCCGTTTTAATATCTTGGACTTTTTGCATTAGCGCAAGTCTATTGCCTATTTTGAAATTATCTCATGACACGTCTCTTTATTTTTAAGGGGGAAGCAAAAGGGGGTCTACGTTAATTTGTCTTTTTTATGTGTTGTCCCCTATCACCATTGAGTATCTGCGACATCCTTCGTTTTTTTGCCAGTGATTTAGTGAAAACGTTAGTGAAAACTAGTAAGTGACAAGACGTTAGTGAAAACTACACTTATCAAATTGATTTTTGTAATCCACACAACTAACCTTGGTAACTAGTGCCTGTTGTAGTACTTCTTTGCTATATAAAATTATTAAGTATTCTTTCAATTAAGGATACTTTTATAACGAAACCCTTTTGAAATCTGAATTCTAAAATTCTCCTTATTTTAGTTAATAAAAACCAATTTTGTTCTTGTCACGGTCTCAGTTGCTCATTGATTTTCAAACAGAGCCAGGAGTTACTGGGCCACTTCTGATACATCCTGCGTGTTAGAATAAATAAATGCTTGTGAAACAAATAATAGTAAAGATAATTATAACAATTGTAGTAGGAATTTTCAGTTATTTTTTTCATCAGCAACATCAGCAAATAATTCATGTCAGCTCTTTCATAGTCACAGTTGGCTACTCTTCACCTCAGTGTAATTTCCGATGTGCAGTAGCACAGTTCCAGCAGGCTATTGACACAGCGAACAATCAATAGTACAATTTCCAAACCCCCATCATCAACTTAAATCTTCATTTGTCAAGATCGCAATCTACCTGTCACATTACTATAATTACACACCAGGGATACCAGCCCAAGAGTCACCTTCAGTTCATAAACACACTTACACGAGCCCTTCCCCCTGATCGGCCTGGCTCAAGCGGAGCAGCTGAGCTGAGCAGACCTCTCTTTACACACTTGATCCACACACTGAGAACCCAAAACATACACACAATTTCCGCCATCGGTGCACAAACAGTCAACAACGCCAACGCCAATAATGTGGTAGGTGATGTGTGGATTCCTCTATTTGCGCCCATTCCTGGTCACGGCTGGCGTGTGTATGTGCTCTCTCGGTATGCCTTCTGGTCATTCGATGCACTTTTATTTGTTTTGCTTTACTCCACCGTCCGTCTCCGGATCTAACCCGACCTACAAATATGGACCCAACTCTTCTATTCCATCAGCTGTAGCACGCAGACACAATGGAAGTCTCCTACTGACTAGTGACTAGGCCTCCTGTATTCTCCTTACTCAATCCCCGTTCAACCCAACAACCAAGCCGAAGTAAAGTGATCAAGCACACGAGTATATTAATTCAAAAAATTTCACTTCATTCTTTTTAATCGTTTCCTCATAATAATAAAGTTGTTCGTAATTCTGTGTTCCTTCTGACTGCTCGCTTGGTCGGTGGTAAATTCCAACCCGGCTCAAACGGCAGCAAGATCCGAGCCAAGCCGAACGGCGAGTGTGCACAAGAGTGAGGTTCGTTCAGGGATTGGACAGTATTATCATATGAGGTGTATCATAAATCAATGATTGATGAATGATTTACCCCCCTTCATCGCCCAGATGGCATCGTCTCCAGTGTAGTGCGGAGCTCTTCATTCAGGCTCTTGTGTTATGAACTCATGCTAAAGGGAATATAATAAAGCTGACAAAACAATGTATCAGAGCTCGAATAGAAATTAACCGGATTTAGCGAGGAGAGATTTCCTCCGGTTTGGATTGGAACCACACAATTGGACATTTTGACACCAGCAGTTGAACGTTGGATTTGTGTCTTCCTGGTCTCTGGTGAAGTTTAGCTACACGGACAACAACAGTGAGCACGGCAGCATCATGTCACAATGAGCATGGGGATCGAATACAGCGACACCGAGGGAGTTCCAAAAATGTACCCCGTACGTTCATGAGAGAAAGAGACAGGAATGTGATAAGATTAACAAGATTTTCGAAGAGTGATTAGGCGCAGAAGGTATAGGGAACCTAAGGAAGACATTCTACGTTGTGTTGGCTCAATCGAACTTGGAACGGGGCGCCAAATTTGATATTCACGCTTTCGTTTATACGCGCCAGTAATTGATTGACCGTCACTTCGGTCTGCTGGCTGCGGCCAAGCGGACACCACGCAGTGAGCTTCAGCAGCATCCGAAAACCACGCGAGACGTGGGCAGGACGAAAAGATGGATTTATTGGGAATATCTTTATTATTCATCTTCTTCTCTGGCTCTGACAGTTGGCTGGATGACACGATCAGTGGATTTGAATATATTATTAAATGACTCTGGGAGCGCACGAGTTATGTGTGCATGTGTGTGTTTTTGGCTTAAGAAGGCCTGAAATCAATCACGGTTCAGGGTATAAATCGGTCTTGGCTTGAAACGACCGAAGGTTGACATGAGGAACCACACTGTTTGTTGAATGTTAAGTATTGTTAATGATTCTTTAAATGCCTGTTGAAATTTTGACACTCTCGCAGTTGACAGTTTTGATTTGGGGTGGAATTTAATTTGCTTCATGATAAAATCTTCACACCTCACGCAGCTTACGGATTGGGGTTTGACAATGTGAGTAAACGTTGTTTCTTCTGGAAATTATCGGTCCTCTGGATTTCACGTGTTCAGCACAAAAATAGTGATTTGGTAGCTGGTGATCATCTGCATTAGATATGTTGAAAATTTTACAGGGCTTGTTTAAGGTTTTCCACATTTTGGCAAATTCCTCGGTATTAATCCTTACTTGCACTGTTTAACTATGCACTGTTTGTTAAATTCAGTTTATAATACGAAATCGAAGGTAAAACCCATGTATCCATTCGTTGTTTTCGAAACTGATTTGTATTACTAAGCGTGTTGCTGAATGTTGTGAATCAAGGAAACTACCGATGATTTGTTATGAACATTATTAAAAAGTCATTCACCAGTTGCTTTAGGTCCAGAAATTCTTGATTGTTAGACTTGTTCACGAATGAACAGATTTATACATTTGTTCTATCGATTTGAATCGTCTCGTCAGTTCGATGTAAGACAATTACTATTCACTGTTCAATTCCACAATAGTGACAATAGCCGGGTTTCATGACCAAGATATTAACAATACAAAAAGTCAATGGAAGAAATCAAATCAAGTTGTTAGAAGGCTTGTACTAGCGTTAAGAAAAATAAAATTTATGTTTGCTATAAGTTTTATTCAGAGGAAAAATTGGAAAGTATTTTAAATTGACTATTGATCCAAATCACCCCAAATTGTTCACACATGTACACATAACCGATATTATTTGGATTATGGATATTTGGATCTGGAAGTGTGCCCAGATTTGGATTCTCAAGTTTTCAAACTAGGAACGTTTTTAATATTGTTATAACATTATCAATCGGATAGATCTCACCACAGGCCACCTGAAAATAAAACTAGCTTGTTGTGTTGTCAAAAGTAAAAATTTCGATGCCGGTTCGTAATTAATTTCATGCACTCACGACGAAATAAATGCAATCTCTAAAAAAGCATTAACGGAGCTTCTGAAATTATGTGCAAGCCTTGCACACTTTTTGTCATTTTGTCTTCGTTTGCTATTTCTTACCAGCGAAAGACTGTTTTCCATAGAATTTGGAGTGAAAAAAAAACAACTTTTTCTCTCCACATTCTACGGAAAATCAAAATCTCCTCTTATAGGGCAATTTATAAGTATACTTCAAAACTGTATTTTTTTTCGAGTCGAATGGCAATGATATAATCAATTCACTCGCTACAAAGCAAAACTTTGTGTTTTATTTTATAATACGGAAGTTTCTCCTCAAACCAAACGGGAATGCTCCGATTTGGCCACATTAGTGAGCAAAACTCGTACAGATACACTCTCAATATCAATTTTGATCGACGACACAATAATTAATCAATTTTTCCATATTATTTCCATTGAAATTTCTTACACGTCTTTTTCACTGACTACTCCTCTTATCTAAAATATCATATCATAAATATAGTTCTTAACAGGCAACAACTTGTTTTGAAAGTATAAAACGTGCTGTGTTGCCATCTAATTTAAAAAAAATTGAATCCTTTTTCTGCTCTATAATGACATCTGGTTCCATGAATTATTAAAAAATAGTTTCTACACAGAAAAAAATTATGAACTACAGTAGAACCGTAAAATTCACCCTCGTATACTTGTAAGCAAGCGTAACCAACGAAACCGCTTTCATACAATAGATTACATTGAAAATTAATTTTAGTTTGTACCACGAAATCGATGGTAATTCGAACGAATCTATTCACTGTTTTCTGCAACTAAACAGATTTGTTATTTTTATGAATATACCATAGACTAACTCTAAGACCATTAGGTCCCGAACAAATACGATATTTTTCTTGGCTCAGTCAGAACTAGCACATCGGTCCCAAGATCGGTCCTAAGCGCAATGATTCGCCCCTAACAACGTAGCTCACACCAACACATCCTCAAATGTTGTGTCAAAATAACATAGCGAATCAAAACAACAACCAAGATGCTAGTAACGGAAGGTACCGAAAAGCGCAAGAATTATTGCAAAGTGCAGACTGCAAGGTATGCTTCGAACCTAGGGGTTCTACAACAGTGAAACAATTTCAAATCTCTAATTCCACATTGATTGTTGGATATAATTTCGTTATTAATGGCACACGAGCAACTGTCAAAAGCTCGAAGCATTTGTTCACACAGAAAGAACTTTCGTGTTTGTACGAAAACAATACGAAGAGCTACGAACATTTTGTCACAAATTAAAAAGAAACGTCTCTCTGGTGGTTGCAATGGAAGAAATCAAATCAAGTTGTTAGAAGAGCTTCGTTGTCAAGACTAGTCCCTTTCTCAACCTCATCACTACTAGGACCAATACCTTAGAAGCACTTGCCTATGTTGGCCACTTGAGTACTAGTTGAAGTATTTAGTATTGGACCATAGTGATTAAAAAAATATCAGTTTCAATTTCCACGTGATAATGTTTTGTTATGCCTAGTCGTAAAATTTAAGCTCCAATTAATATGCTATCTTAGACGCCAGCACGACCTTTGTTCAAAGTGCCGGGACAAAGTGCCGTCTAAGTTGATAAGCCTGAAGTCATCTCTCTATGCAGAAGTGACTAGATTTTAAAAAGTTATATAAATTACCAAACAATAATTCTAAGGAACGACGTTTGGGCCATTGACGTAGCCTATGCCGAAATTAGCAGTTCTGCAGTCAAGCCCAAGAAGTATTCCAACAAACGTATGCAAAGTATTAATAATTCATACTGCGAATCATATTTCCAGACGACCATCAATTGCAATGGTGCCTACGTTGGCTACTTACAGAACTTCGGTATCTTCTAATAATACTCTTAAAACTTTATATTAGTATGCAACGAGCTTCCATTTGAATTTGTGTTATAAGGGCCAGTCAGTCAGGTTGTCTTATGTCATTTTACAGCCCCGAGCTATTTAGTTTTATACAAATGGAATTTACCTTAACTGTTTTTGATCATCCAGGCTTTACAGTTCTATTCACACATACATACCATCATCTTTCCCATTACAAATGGCTTACGGTTTCCAAACGACTTCCGGATTTTTAGAGTTTGACTTCGGCAGCATTCAAATCTTGAAATACGAATGAACACTCGGTGCCTCATGGTGACTCAGATATACATAGTCGAGATTGAGTGCAAAGGAAAAAGAATAAATGCGACCGTGATTAGTTTTTTTTGTTCGTTTATTTTCCGTTGGCCTATTGCCTCATAACGTGGGACAACCAACGCAAACGCACCAACGCACTCTACATATCGCACTCATTAACGCATGATCCGGGAACAACGGCTTCACTTCCCTTCCGAAAGAAGAAGTGACCAGATTTTTTTCACCTCTGCAAAACCACCGACCTCGACTGGGATTGAACCCAGACCCACTCGGGTACCAAGTAGCATTCACGCTTACCACTAGACCACCGGCGCCGGCCACCATGGTTAGTTGATTGACATTCAATTGAACTTGAGTTAAATTGGAATGGAACCAAAACTAAACCGAAATTTAACCGAAATGGAATTGAAATGGATTCAAAACGGAATCGAAATGGAACCGAAATGGAACCGAAATGGAACCGTAATGAAAGCAAAATGGAACCGAAACAAAATCGAAATAGAATCGGAATGGAATCGAAACGTAATCGAAATGGAACCAAAATGGAACTGAATTGGAATTGAAATGGAATAACTTTGATAAAAAACACCCCTCCTCATAGTAAGTTAAACGTTGCGTCGATTTCTTCATGATCAATTTCTTTTCTTCGTCAGTCTTAAGTTACACTTTTCTGTGACTAAACGCTTCAATTCAAAAGGTCGGTCCCTTACTAATTTATATGTTATTCAGAGCTGATGCCTTAATCATGACTATACACACTCAGATTATTTTACAGAAATCTGTAAAATTTTACCAAATTCTCAACAGTTTAACGTTCGTAATCGATTTAACAAATTTCGGTAACATTTTGTTGAGAATTCGGTAAAATTTTAAGGATTTTTGTAAAATAATCTAAGTGTCACTTTTGACGAACTCTTCTATGATAAAAGATTACCAAATACCTCGGCATAGGTACTGTACAATCGGTCACTAACAACCCACAGCCATGACTAAACCCTTTTCGATAATGAAGCAATAAATTAGATTGATACCTACAGCAAAAAAAGGAATTTTTAGTTATTTATTCAATTCAAATTATAATAAAGTGTATGTCACGCAAATGATAAGATGTTGGCTAGTTGTCGTTTCCCTAAATTATTTGATATTAAATAACTGTCGATTATTCCTAGCTTAGTCTAACAGTGGATTGCGGCAAAACTCGCCAGTATCACACCTACTTTCAGTGCCTTCAAATCAACGTCCTACGACGTACCAATATAAAGAGAGCAGAGTGTGATACTTTCACTATGGATCATGCTCATGGTCGCCCTTGACGACTTTTGGCATGGGATAAACCCTCTCGCCTTCGACAAGGCAACAACCATGACCAACGATAGGGCTAAAGTGTCTTCAATATAGATGCACCTTCAAAAATACAATAATGCAGCTATACATGACAAACATAATTGTGCAGTGGAGCACTACACCTTCTGCTCATGCTTTGTCATTTAATTTGGAGTTCTCATCGCGTTTCCAGGACACCACATGCCAAACCGAAGACAGTTGGTCGATGCCGAAACTTTTTGATAAATTAGTTTATGATTATTTGAGATCACCTTCGCTTATAAAATAAATTACAACAATTTTTCACAACACTCGTCTCGACGTCTTCTACGCGCCTGCCTACGGGAAGGTACTCTGTTGATGTGAGAGCAGAAGCTAACAATAGATTCAATGCAGGTCGATTTTGTTTTCTTCCTTTTTTGAGTGATGGGTTGTTGATTGCTGAAAAAATACAGTAATAAGGGGGAAATTTGTGCTATCATCAGTTTGTTGATGATAGCAAAGCAATTGAATATTTGATAAAGAGTTATTAGTGGTGCTGACTTAATTATCTCATACTCCTTGAATCATGAATAATGCACAGAATATGTGATTCTCATTAAATGAAGTTGCTTTGAAAGAGCGGACTTACTCTCATTGACAGTAGCGTAAAAATGGCAACGGAAGCACTCCAGCAACAACATGTTCGGTATTTTAGAACTTACGCAATAACGCGTGTGATGCTACCAGGTTGTAGGTTATGTTGCATACGTGTGTGCAAGTTTGTTAGCCTCAGGTTGGTCGGTGGTGGTAGTTCGCTAAATGTGAGGCTCACGCTATAACTTCATTAATCATCTTAGCGCTTCTTTGCTCCCTGGTCGACTTCAGCTTCATCATTTTTCTGGCACAGAGCACACGACGCGGGGTAACTGGTGGCAGGCTTCATCTGCACAGCAACGGCTTTTATTTATACTTTATTTTGATTATTATTATTACTAACCGCAAACATACATTTCATTGTTGTATTTTATGATGTGCTATGATAGTAATTACTACACCTTTCTCTGTGCAAGGAAACCTTTACTAGCAATAAACAGCTAACTTCACCCTGGCTTCCTACTGACTGACGTGTGCTGCTATTACTTCTGCTCGACAAGGCAGAAATAGGAGAAAATGTTATAATAAGCACAAAAACAAAATTGATTATCTCATTCACAAATCTACCTTGTCCAGGCAAGAAAAAGGAAACCGTTTCCTTCAGTAGAACCAAAGACAGAGGGCCCGTTTGCTACAGTTGACCGCGTTTTTGTGCGGGTCGGTTGGTGTTGGACCTTGCTGTAATGGACTGTTTATGGACTTGGGCGGCCATAATTACTGAAAGCGATGTGGCTACCGTTTGAGACATCATCAATGGTGTCGAGCTTTAGATTCAGGGTCGTTCGAAAGTGATTATTGCTTTGTTTTAGCAGTGATTTATGTCAACCGACCCGTGTTGGGGCAATAAATCATATTTTTTCCCTTCGATTGTTTGGAAATATGTTGCACGACGGATACAAAGGGTAGCGTAGAAGGTTCTAATTCGGTATGGAGAATCGCACATCTGAAGTCTTAACCTTCACATTTTGTGACGAATATGGTGTTTCCAAGGATTATATTGGCCATTCCTGGACCATCCGGATGCCCTCGGGGGAATCATTTAGGAGGGGACATACACAGATTTTCGTCGAAAAATGCCTTTTAACGGCATGATTTGTTTAGTAGTCTACTTCTAGACTTGAAATTGACCAATGACTATATTGGAAATTATGAGACAACCTGAATATCCCGAAAGAACCCTTTAGGAGGGGACAAAAACGGATTTTCGTCGAAAAATGCCTTTTGACGGCTTTTTCATAAATAAGCTACTTCTGCCTTGAAATGGACCAACGACAGTGGCCTTTGTTTACATACAAATAAATTAGGATTGGAGGCTTACGATTGATCTTTACGAGATCGACCCACTTGACTACTTTGTTTGGGGTTATATGCTTCAACATATAGGCCCTACGAAAGAGCTTACTTTTAGATCGATACAAGAAACATTTGGTTGATATTTGGGACCAAATTCATCAGGAAATTTGTGCGTGACAGCTGCGATGGGTTTACATAGCGTTTGCGCAAAGTCATCAAGGAAAAGAGCGAAAGATTCAAATTGAATTGATATGGTTTATTTCTTTAACCTGTATCTTCAAATGAAAAATAAATGCTATGATTTGGTTGATTTGTTTTGCTGTAATCCCATTTTGTTTTAGTGACACTTATTGTGAGACACCCTGTAAAACGTTTCTTGTAAATGCTAAACTGATGTGCCTGCTCAAAAAACTAAGAAATAGTGAAAGAATGGTAAATTTGGCAAATATATCGTAGTAAAAAAATGTAGTGTAAAGTGAGGCTGAAGGTGACAACTTTTCTTTGCACCATTATATTTGCGGCTATATGTGAAGTGAACGCAACAATGTTAATATGCTTGGCTACAACTTCATGTTTCACGTCGTCAGCATAGATAGCGGCCCAAGTAACAATTTTAGTTTTATACCAGCCTTGGCTTTGTTGGTTTTTATCCACCAACACTTCCGCTATGCATCATTAAAGCCGAAATGTGTACAAAGTGGCTCACTCTATAGACGGTTGTGAAAACAGATTAATAAAACCTTTACAAGACCATTAAAATTTTGAAAATGTTCTAGTGAAAGATGTTATGACAACTTGAGAACCTTCAAAAAACCTATTGGCTGCCATCAAAACCAGCATAGGGCCAAATGGCCACAGCTGTCAAACTTCACTATGATATCGTGGTTGGTTTTTGTTGTTCTGATATATTCGATTCTCTGCTCTTCTGATTAATTTAACAGTAAATAATGCCTTGGAAAAAAGTTCTAGTGTTGCGGGAGCTTTTGTTTTATAGCAAAATATCCAAAACAAATTGAGTGTTTTCACAGCGTGCTCGAAATCATATGCGCATTTAATTTTATGGTGAATATTGGCACGATTGACATGAATTAATATATATAATAATAAAATATATAATAAAAAGCCAAATTATCTTAGCAATGGCTGCTATAAAACTATTTGTTCATTTGGCGTTTTTCCACAATACCAATTAGCCGTTTAATGTTTTTATTGAGGGCAAAATTGTTTTAAAATGCCTTTTCAACTGACCATAATAATATAATTTGGTTTGCATTTCAAAACAGCATTTTACGAGTTCATAAAGTCAAAATAAAACCTTGGATAGGAGCGAAATGAACTTTAGAAGACATGGTTTTAAGATCGTTGTAAAGAAGTTGTGTAGGTTCTCATAAACCTGACTAAAACTTTAATCCTATTGGCACCTCATACTGCCATAATAAAACCAAATTGATTTCTAGTGGCCTTCATAAAATTTTAATGATACTCAATAAAGCTGGATGGTTTTGGCAATGTTACTTCGGATGTCTAGTCCGTAACTGAAAACCTCGTTAATAAAAAAAAAACGAAAGCGGAATAATGCGTTAAACTAGCAGAAATGAGATGGAAAACAAAACGCCGCAGCATGTCCAGGTTTCAAAACCCTTGTTACGTCATGATATTTTGAAGTACGGCGGTATTCATTATGCAACTATTACTTAGCTCTCAAGTTTTATGCATGCCTTTGCAAAACACCAGGAATTCAGTCACATACATACAACCAAACCCCAAGCAATAAAGATTTCCTCATCAACAGTAGTAAGTTTCTGGTGACTCGGTTCCGTTACAGCTCAAAGGACGGATTGGATGAGTTGCAACTTTTTGCAGGCTATGTTTTATCCTCTTCTCCGCCGCCCCCTCTCGTTCGCCCAGCCATACAGAGCCTCCATTCAGAACTGCGCACACGCACACGAGAGGAGGCTGGTGGTGCGCATTTAGCTCCATTCTGCTCGCTCACCCGTATGTGATCATTAATTGCTAATGGGATTGCATTTTGATAATGCATCTCTGACAAAGGAGTGGTAAGTGAATAATCATTGCCAGTGCAAAAATAAAGAGATAGTAGATGCCTGCCTCAGTGACCAGCAACAACCAACACCGAACGAGGTGAGGAAGTTCCAGTACATGACTCGCCTGTCAAGGCGGTACTAAGTAAAGATTTTTAGAATGGGACAGAGATAAAGAAATGCATTATATCCCTTAGGTAAGCCGTTGGCAGTTTGTTCATAGGCTTACTAAACGCTTGAAGATGTGCACAGGATGTGTAATAATTGGCTTTAAATTAACAACTTTGTACGTCCATCATATGATTCAGATTGAAAATCGGATGCGGAACTATCATGATTATGTGATAATAGAGCACAGTATTTCTATGATAATTGTTTCCGGTCCCTATCTATTCTTCCCTACATGAGGACGCCACTTTATCGAGCTGGTACTTACTTATTCAATTTTTTTTCAAAAACTGTTTTGTCATGAGTTCAAGAAAGCTGCTATAATTTTATATTTCGTTGAGCAGTAATATCAGCACGATTTAACAGATTTTGACATTAATGATAGTAAGCTGGACTTTTCCATCTCCTTCGTATGACGTCATACAAAACTTTATGGTTTACTGCCACGTAGAAAGATTCGATTGGTTGCGTTCGGGTTATTGTTACAGCATTCATTTTTCTTTTGAAAATCAAATATTATGAATACACGAGACTTATCAAAATATGAATGTCCCTGAAGTCACGTCGATGTCAATATAAATGTGAAATGCAAAACGTGACTTTGACTATCATTTTCAATTATTCCAGAATATATTCCGATTTAATGTATGCGCTTAAAAATGGACTGATCTTAGCGATTTTTGTGGTGAATCCATTTATGCATCCCCACTGGCAGCAACCATGTTGTGAAGAGACAAAAAATGACATTGTTATCAGTTAATTTGCAGCAGCCGAAACTACGCTCGATTGTTTGTTCGCACTTCGGAGTGAAGAAGTTGAACATCGTAAGGCACTTCACGCCGAATAGAAGAGTGGTTCTGACTGCTCGACAGTGCTACGCGACAGTAAAGTGCAGCAGAGGGAGTTCCCTGCCTAGAAGTTGGTGGAACTGGTCAAACCGCGAAAAAGCAACTGGGCAAGACGGACATTGTTTTGTGGATGTTATCATGGATGACGAGACCTATTTGACGCCGGAGTGCTATGACTGGCCGGGGAACATGCGTCTGCCACCAAGGAGGTGAGCGTTGACGTCAAATATATATCCCACATCAAAAGCGTGAAGAAGGTTATTTTGTGGTTGACGATCAACGAGAAGGGAATGTCCAACCCGTTGATATTTCTTTTGGAGCTTGCGATGAATGGGGAGATATACTGTACGAAATGCCTGCCGGATGTTTCCGCCTTCATCAAGAAGTATCACGTGAAGGTGGAAGAGGTCTTTTAGCTTAGCCTTGCCCCGGTTCAGTTATGCCGTCTGGAACCAATTGGAGGACATGGACCGGTGGAAGCTAATATTGTCACAAAGATCGCCAAGTCTCCCAACCTTCTCAAGCTGCGATCGATAAAAAAAATTGGACGAACATCAAACAAAGGATCCAGTTCAACAATGTTGTGGCCAAAACGGAGGAACAGCGGATTGCCAAGGCCACGAAAGAGCTGAAGAAGAAGCTGACACCCATCGGCCCGATTTAAGGAAGATTTGTTCCATTGAATTGTGTTTTGTGTCTTTTTTTTTAATGCATACGTTCTTTATACTGTTAGCTATAAGGAAACGCCATCCTTTTGGCTGTTTTGGAAAAATAAATCAAATCGACAAAACACATGCGTGAGTTTTACCTGGCCAAATTCAAAAACGCAAATCTCAGCGATGAGTTTTCAGGTTGGAGCACTCATTGCCTCGTTCTTGTTCGTTTTCCATTGTTATTTTTGCTCTTTTACATCAGGATATGTAGAATTAAGGGCATCTTCAACGGCGATCCAAATCGTGAATTGGGTTTATTTGTTTAGACCAAACGCAAGAAACATCGCTGCACCGGTGTTATAAATTTGGTTTTACACTGGATCTATTTTGCATCATTTTAAATCTGGTTTATGCTTTGATCTATTCTTGCATCAATTTGGAACAAGAAAAATACCGTTCCAAAAACACCACACGCTACTTGATAATACCAATTATTGAGTTAAATTTCAGCTTTTACTAAACATTAACACAATTTTATTGAGTATAATCTGAGGTATATTTGTGAGTCGAAAAGTAGACGTATTTGCTGCGTGTGATGCTGGCGCGGACAAAAAGTTGGTAAAAAGTTGAGTTGACTTGCCTTGGATGCTGATAATCACCTTATGTTGCTCCCGGTGCTAATGAATTGCCTTCTCGTTGCAGTCCTAAATACCGAATGGTTGTCTCAGTTTTTTTTACAGCCACTGCATTTTCCGGAAAACTTTGACAAGTTTGAAATCCAGAGGTTCCGAGATTTCAAATAGTATTTCGATTGCTCGGAAATGAAAAGTAATGAAGTCTTCAAAGTGAACAATCGGATAAGCACTTGCAAATAGCTCATACAGATAAATTTTGGAGAAGCCTCTAGTGGACTCTAGACTCTTTAGTTGTCGCATAATGTCCAGGGACACCTCCCTTGGCATGCGGAAACGCAGAAAGTGCTTCTCATCGTTAGTTGACGTGTCGCTAAAGTAGTCCTGGAACAGCTTCTGATGACCGGAACGGAAATCACGGTCGATGTTGGGGCGTCTTACAAGACGTGACCCTTTCCGTTTCGACTCTTGTTTATCCGCTGCCAAACAACAAATTAGCATTATCTTATATCGTTTTCATGAAATGCATGCATTCACACACTTACCTTCAACCAAACGAAAGAACAAGCATTCGAACTTACGACGCACAACTGGCCAAACATTATTCGGTCAAACCAATCAATGGCGAAATGTTTGAGAAAAATAGGTGATCTTTGAAAAAAAAACTTTTCATCTCTGATGTTGAATGATGACATATGTTGGCGAGTTAAACAACAAAAAATACAATACCGTTGCGGGTACGCAAAGTTGGTCTATTTCAGCTAGTTCTATTCAAGTTTCACTGATGCAAATCAAGTATAAAGTTGATCTAAAAATAGATCGCCACTGTCGATGCTCTAACTCTACAGTTATAGCCAAAAATAAACGTTAAAGTGCCTTGTGTGAGTTCTAAACAGAAATGATTTTTTTGTGATTTAATTAAATTGCAAAAAAAAAAATGGAACATCGAGGCAAGCGCTGCTATTCATGGACGTGTTTTGATTTAACTGTTGCTTAAAAATTCTGGTGAAAATTTAAAAGGACCGGTCTCAATTTCGGTAATGAATGCTCCACGAGTGAAGTGTCCTTACGCTTTTTGATAGTGCTGATCTAGGAATTTGCCGGCAAATCCTCTTACTAAAACAATATTGTTCAGTGAAAACAAACATTAGAGAAGATTAGAATGCATTGTGTTTGTGAGTATTGATTTCTTACTTCGGAACCATTCGTACCATCATAAAACATTACCTGGATTTAATATTCGGAATTTACGCTAAACAATTTAATTTAATACACTGAGCGAATAAATCAAGAGGAATTCATTCGAATATCGTATAAAAATTTGCCACAAGATATAATTGCAAATTTCATACGATTCTCTAATGGAAAGAAGTTCATAGGACGAACGTATGAAATTTGTCGATTAAAAGTGTATATGAGGCATGTTTTTTGCGACTAATGCAACAGTAATCATTTAATACGGTTTCGTATGGAATGAGTCTTGGACCCTTATTTTATGGTTCATAGTTCCGATCGTATGAAAATCGTACGGATAATTTCCTGAATGTACTAATGATAACTTAAGTATCAATGCGAAAAATTGCATTAAATTCCAAAGCGCGAGATTTGCCAAATTGAAAAATGAGTTTATTCTTTTTTCAGTTCAGGAAATGAGATCTGAAATTAACTGCTAAAAAATCAGGTAGAGATTAAAAAAAATCATATAATTATACAAGATCCTGTCCTGAAAAATGAGACAAAATCTTTTCCCTTTTCAAAGTGTCAATTAATTCAAAGACCGTGACCGTCAAACGAAACAAATCACCTTATAGTGGATGCACCTTGCCATCACAAACCGTAAACCCGCCGGATTCGCTGGAATAACGCGATTGAGGAAGACAGTGTGTCAGTCAGCGAACGATTGTCACGATGCGGTTTATGGCGATGAATTGGCAGCTTTTTGTATCAAATGGAACTGCAACACCCCGTGTCGGTGCCACTGCACTCCATGCCCAGTACCTATGTAGGTACTCGAAAGTGTACAAGCTTGAAGCAGACTAATTAATTTTATTTTATATTTTATTCCCTGACTTTTCCCTGGTGGTGGGTACTGTACTTCTATTATTGCAACGAGAATCGACGGCCATTCAGCGTGAAGCTATGGAGGCCAGCTCCCATCGCGTTGTGCATTTGTCGCAATTATAGCGAACGGGTTTTAATGCATTTTCATATTGTTATCGTCATTATCTTCTGTTTATTAGCAACAATAATAATTGTCGCAAGCGGTAGAAGAGATGAATTGGCATCTAACAGAAATGGGAGATAAATTGAGTCAGTTTGCGACAAATTACCATGCCGAACGGTCGATTTGTCAATCACAGAATTCTAATAGATTGATAAATGCATTGACTTTTCTGAAACTTTAGAGCAAGCAAAGATTGTACTAGATATTTAGTTTGTAAATATTCACAGAAAAAAAATGAATTTTAACAGACGCGTAAAGTTTCCCTCGTTCCCTTTCAAGACAGCCCGAGCAGGAACGAATCTTTAGGCATTATCTGAGCTTCAATTTGCGCAGAAATATTCCGTGAACTTAAGCCAAATCCAGCATTTCCATTTGGTTGCATTAGATAACACAGAAAATTACATGTTTCTTTCAAGCTGTTTTGTTAAAAATTTTTGTATTGCAAAAGCATCAAGAAACATATAATAGCTTCATACTAGGCTCTTATTGGTGTATTTCAATATTACAGCGCGAGGTCGATCAAATAACGTGAATTGATTGCATTTGGTGATGTAGCTTCTGGGTAAAATCAAATTTTGCTATATTAACAGTATAAGTCACATTTATTTGCGTACACATTTTCAGCGACCCGTGTGGCCTGCCAACAACACTATCTAGTGATAAAAAGGTAATCAATATATATTTTTACATTCTCATTTGGTAGACTTCATCTCAACGTGTATCCACGTTAAAAACTAAAATACTCTTTTGAAGTATTGTTTGCTCACTTACGAGAATAACGCAGATAGGTTAATATGTGCTTTTTTATCTAGAATTAATTACTTTAACGCATGTCAAAACAATACAAGATAACTTTTATCCGAACCAGTTTCCAAACTGTACTATTTTTAAACAATTACATATAAACTTATTCCTTAATCGAGAGATGATTGCATTATGCATTTTTCAAAGCATCGACGCAAATTCCAAGCACTCATTTGTGGGTGACGCATTTTAAACGTGGTTTGCCGACACTTTAAACGTGAAAACAACGCATTTTTCACGTATTAACGAAAACTGTGTAAAATGATTAAAAGGTGTGCCCTGATTGACATATACTACAGATATACTCATAAATAAGTAAATTTTGGAAATCTCAGTTTTCCTCAATGCGTACTAAAAGTTTAATGGTAAATATCGTTTCCTAGGTTGACAGTTTCTCTTCGTTTTGATTTTGCAACTGCAACGATTGGACTAAAGTTTAATCAAAATGAAAAAATTACCACCGTGATTTCTTCAATAAATGTCCTCCTTGTCGAATATTCCTTAGTTAGTTTAGATATTGCGAGCGTTTTGATTCTCAATGTTTCTGAAATGTTGTCCCACGGGAAGAATTTTAGAATATGAACGAAAGTAAAATAAAAAAAGCAAAGTTTCTTAATGAAATATCATTTGATTTATTTGAAACTAGCAACAAACGAGGTAGGTCGACATGTGTTGACTAGCAATAAAACAAATGCGAATGTTTTCATAGGCAGCTTTGATTTTAAAAACAATGGTTTTGGACGTGGGGACTATTATCAGGATAAAATTTTTCAGTATTTCTCGTAATATTTGAAAATCATTTGATGGTAATCAAAACTAATAATTGCAAGCCGTAAATCTCGCATTCGTTTTGATATTCGCATCTAGCAACAAGCCAGTGTTGCAGCGTGTTCTTCAGAAATGGATTCCTTAGTGAGGACCTAAGTTTTGCAATATGTGATTTGTTTCAAGTTGAGTTCTTTTGAAATATTATGCTAGGTATAACAAAATCCAGGTAGTTTATAACGCGCGTGTGGTTTTAGAGTGTAGTAGTTACCTCGTTTCTCACTTATGGCGGCACATGCGCAGACAGAAGTTCGCCTGAATTAAATGTGACGAGTGACTTATATTGTTCATATAGTATATTTGGTTAAATGTTTAGTTCAATCAAATTTGTTTGAATCTCACACTTTATTCTCCATTTCTTGAAAATTACAACTTGGTTTTGAATAGTTGATAGTCTGTTAAAACCTAGAGACATAAACAAAAAACATACATTTAAATCCGTAGTACTAGTTAACAGAACTCACTGACATTTCGATGCCAGTGATTTTGCAACTGAAAAAACAGCTAATGCATCATCGTTCCGTGCTAATGATTGAAGCGATATTTATTTTTCAACCATCTAAAGTGCTATTATTCATCCTGCTTTAATCTAACATGTCATCGGTTTACAGCTTAAGTGCAGCGAAGCGTTTGATGTTGCACTTTCAACTCGTATTAGAGGTAATGTCGATGCATACGGATAGTGGCACCTATTTTAATGAGCAATATAGCAACTGAGCTCATGTGTTAAGGATTGTTCTGAACTAAAAAAACAGCTCTGTCAAAGATGAAAATCTCAATAACGATATAATGGGAAACATAATTATGCGGTTTAAACCAGCCATGAAGCCATTCAAATAGCAGTAGATTATAATGAACTGATAGGCAAAGAAATAAACTAGACATGGTCATAATGATGGTTTTTACTAGCATTCACACCAGTACGATTCCGTCAACGCTTACTGAACAGCAAAACAAAGAACCTACTGCTCCTAGGTATAACGAAATCCTTCAACATTGTTGAAATAAACGCATTATTAGGCACCACCTATAATCGGCGCTGAAGAACGTGTCAACACAGTATCCACATTACCGGATCGTATCAGTCATTCGCAATACGTATCATGTTGAAAGCCTTGACCCGACAACTCAACAGAATTCCTTGGCTCTACCGCTGGAATGTGCAGTCTGAGTTAGTTGTCATGGATGTTGTTTTGAAATTACATCTTAGTAGGCGCGTTAGTGTCAAGGAAGGCTGACCGCGACTTTGGTTCCAAGGCCGCTGCCACGCTAGAAGTAATTGATCAGCTACGCTTGTGCTGTCCGCTTTTCGAATAATGAAGTTGCTTCCACCATCACTCTTCTCTCAGGCTAACTAAACCGCGCCGGCCATAGTTGAATAGTTTGTTTTGTTTTCCGTTTGTCAGAAGCCAATTGGTGGGTATTCTTCGATGGTGGTGTATCAACCTGGCGGGTCTGGAAATAACGATTTTGGTGGTCGCAAATACACAATCTCACTCTGAGACACTGTATAAATAACCAGTGTGTTCAGACGGGAATGACTGGGTTGGATTTCTAACACAGATAGAGTCAATTTTTTCTGGTATCAGGTCACGCAACACCAACTCACAATTCACAGCAGCTGTCAATAGTGCGACCGAGACGATGAAAAAACTCGTCAGCTAGAAACAACATTTAAATCCTCCTCATTATCCGATACTGTAACATATAAAACAACAAACCACTCGTCAAGTTTTCCGAGCATCTCAACATCATGAGCAACAGGGAGGTGGAAAACTGGACTGTCACCTCGGCGTCAATCCCGTTGCGTTCCGTGGCGGATGAAGCGTCTTCGCGTTTGCTGGCAGCCGGAATGGGCGAAGTAATTCAGTTGAAAACTTCATTTGTTTATTTATTTTCGATTGTTCCCGGGAAAAAAGTGGGGTAAGCTAAAGCAAACAGCGCGAGAACCCGACCGGGAACGACGAGACATCTCATACAACAATGCCCAACTTTTCGAACAGGAGGAAAGTGTGTATAGTCAAAAGATGTACGTATAAAGCAAATAGACGACCGGGAACGACGCAGTAGTAGGGAAAAAACAAGAGTCTCAGACAACTCCTTTTCTTGTGCCAATGGTTGGTGGCGGAGGATACAAGTGTAACTACAAGTGGCGTGCAAGAAAGGTGGTCTTACGAGTTGGGGTCTGTGGTCTTTGCAGCGCCGAAACCGATCCTCTAGCTTTACGTGAGTTTATAAATTGATGCTCAAGATATGTTTATGGAGTGCTCGAGAAATTCAGCAATTTCACTTTGAACACCGCCTGCCTAGGCCCGTTTTTTGCGCGTCACGCACTGAGTTGCTGCCTGAAACTTTGCTCTATCTCAATGACTCGATTGGGCGCAATTCTTTGAGTTTGCTGTGAAATAAAACATTCTAATATTATTATGAACCATACAGCCAATTCTTGTTTTTTTCATTTTCAGGTGAGTGTCAGGGCCACGAAAGTTACTCCTGAGACAGTGTTACCCGGGTAAAGATGAAACGCAAAAAATAAGGAAATATTTCAACCGGTCAGTCGAAACTCGCACTCGCCTATCATGATGCGATGGTCACGTTGCGAATCGAAAGCATGGAAGGAAGTGTTTCAGAACTACGTGATGATTTGTAAATTGAAGTATAGTTGAGTTGTGTAAGTTGTTGTCTGGTATCAGAAATGCTGTGGCTCGATTTGTTAGGTCAAAGGGTAAAGAGAGAAGAAAGTTTCGATTTCATTGCCCATTGAAAGTCAATGAAAATTGCTGTACATTTCGCGGACCATATTTTTTATTTTGAAAACTGCGCTTCTGGTTGTAGATGGATAAAATGAAAAAATATCTCAAAGTTGTTGAATTTGATCAATTTTTAGTTGAATATGATCAATTTACTGCTGTATTCCACAATGAAATGCGTCGCCACGAATGTTTGTGAAGTAACACTAGCATTGGCATTTAGCATTGACGTTTGCGCATCGCGTGGATGGAGCAACGATAAGGGGCAATTCGCTGGAGACGTTCCAAAGCACCACCCATGAGACGGAACCAGATACTGATACGTTTCTTCCGCAATAATCTCCACGAAGACACTCCTGACTCGCTCACCTGGCCCTAACCATGGAACCGTTGGTGATAGGGAGGATTGAGTACCTACCTTAAGAAGACACGGGGAACTCACGTAGCCTTCAGTAGATATCAAAGGAAAAAGGAAATGAATAGTCGCAGAGAAGAGTTGAACAAAATGCCCTGTTTGGTGTACAGAACAACAATTTATTCGAAAAAGGGGAGGTTCGTTGGGAGCATCTAGTCTAAGAAGGTTAAGTGATGCTCCATTTTTCTTCAAACGGTTGGGACTTTAGCATTTACTATAGCCCTAGTTCTCTATGGCTCATGTTCATACGGCCATTACACGCTCCAGCAGATAATTGTAGTACATCTAAATCTAATCTAAAAATTTAAGACGAAATTGAGCACAGAATTTCATTGGTTCCAGTCTGCACTTACAATGATGTTGATAAGAGTATAAATAGAGCCAAATATAAAACATCAAGGTGAACAACCCTGAATTTGTTGAAGTGTAGAGTAAATTTCATCAAGTCTAAGGTGATGCTCAACGAGCTTGAAGTTTGTATGAAAAACTCAATTAAATTGCTTTTAAAATTGATATTTCGCATTTCAGACTCTAACCGATCCTCATTTTTATATGACTTGCAAAAAAATCCTATGGAAAAAATCACTTAGGAAAGAGACTGCCACAAACTGGAAGTCAAACCGTCCAGAAACAAAAAAAAAAGTTACACCATAAAAAACAAAACTTGGCTCATCCTCAGGGTGAAACGGTCATCGTAATAATTGACATCCCTGTCCATTAAAAAGCAAGGCTGGATTACTGCATTGCGTTGCTTATTTTATTTTGCTAACAATTGAACGAGGGTGAAATTTTACGCGTCTGTTGAAACTCGTTATATTTACATTGTGCATGCCGGCGCGCAGCTGGCAGGATGCCAAAATATCGTTTTGCCGCCTCCGTGAGACCCGCTATAAGATGGTTGTTCAGGAGGCATTCGTTTCGTTAGATTTGCCCATTCCGCAATACCCGTCATAATATTGCATGGCTGGTTCATCTTTCCACAACCAGATGGCTTGTCAAGTCAAGTTTTTTTTTGTGTGGTTGTTTCCCTTCTTCTGTCATACCTCCTCAAGTACAGTCAACCGTAATGTGACGCCGTATAACTCCTCCCCCCCCGGCAATTGTTTCGTGTCCGCCTTGATGTAAGTCTCGTAATCCATCAAGAAGAACCTCGGTTGCGTCAGCCACTCACAGTTTTTTTTTCCGGTTTGGTGCCTTCCTGACCTTATAGACGTGGAAACAAGCATGTTTCATCGTTTTTTGACGAACCTGCTCCATCTTCTTCGGCACATCGCTGGTCGAAAGTTGTGGTCGATACTTAAACAATTTCAATACCTTCCTAGCTGTATTCAGTTTTGTGCCGCTGCTTGACCGCTTCTTCTTGAATGAGTTCATCATCCGGAACATGGTTGATGGAACCCAAGGCGTTGTCCGATCCATCTGCGGGTCACAGACGGATTTTCCGACGGCGCACATATTTTTTGACAGATCTGCTCTTGTTCCAAAATGATACAATATTTACAGTATTTGATGAATGATTTATACAACACAGACTTCAAAGTCCTTGAAAGTTTTCAAAAAAGTTTATTCGTGCAAAATAAAAAAACACAAATTTGTCCGTATCTTTTAAAACGTCAGGGTTAAAAAATCTGATAATTTGCGCAAAACTGTTACAGTGTATTGTTCACGTCTGTCAAGTTATATAATTATCCATGAAGTAAGTACGGCCATGCACAAAAAAGGGTTCCCGAAAATGAAAACGGACCGAGAACTAGTACCCGTTTTCAGGATGTATCCCTATGAACGTTATTTAGTTCATGATAACGTGATTCAGTTCACGGTGTATTTTTGCTTGTTTTCGAATTCATGACAGCAGTTCACGGATCTGGGCACGGATTTTTTTCCCGTGTTTTAGGAACAGCAGATCCTGCGTAAAAAAAGCGTATAGAATGTATAGAAGGTTGGTACCGCTGGTACAACCGTGTTCCGTTTGATAAAAACCTTTTAGGAGCTTTGACTGTCAAACGGAAGCAAAAAAGGGGGTGGGTGCAGAGGAGGCCTCGTCTGATTCCAAGATGATCAATTAGGTAGTAGCAAATTTGAAGCGCCCACCAAACCTGTCATTCCGGGATGTCGCTAGAAAATTGAAGATTTTCGGTTCTGTCCAGAAAATCCACCAACGGTCTGAACTACATGCCTACAAAGCACATAAAGCCACAAACAGGAATGACAGGCAAAATGACAATGCTAGAACTTGTGCATTCTAGATGCTCTATCCGGGAGCTCCACACTCTGCTGGTAACCAATCGATATTGCATCGTGATGAACGGGGAATCCTATTTCGTCGCCAAGTCCAAGTTTGTCGTTCCAGAGGATGTTCGGTAAAAGAAAATTTCTTTGGAACTTTAAATGGTGAAATACATAAGCAAGAGCGTCTTAAAAGTGACGCTTGCCTTTCAAGAAAAATCACAAGTATTCGTCTTTATTTTGGTCTGCTGGCGCCGTTGATGTAGTGGTGAGCGTGACGGATACTTCGGACCCCAAGGGGTCTGGGTTCAATCCCATTAGAAGTCGGTGGGATTTTTCTGATTTTTGGGTCCTCCCTTAGCTCAGTCGGCAAAAGCGCAGCTACAAAGCAATACCATGCTGGAGATGACTGGGCTCGATTCCCGGTCTGGTTTAGGATTTTTTCACACGATCATACTAATTCAAAAATGGTACCTGGCATCGAAAGCTTTCAATTCAATAATTCAATAATTCAATAACTCAAGAAGTGCATTTAGAACACTATGTTGAGAGAAAGCAATAAGCTAATTGTGAAAGCAGTAAGCTTGAAATACGAAAATAAGAAGAAGGGATTTTTCTAAAGAATCTCTGGTCACGTCTTACTTCGGAAGGGAAGTAAAACTGTTGGTCTCTGCTCGTGTATTGATGAGTACGATATGTAGGGTTCAAGTGGTGGGGTCGTCTTCCTGGTGTCGGTGGTTGTCACCACGTTGTGAACAAATACGCCGACGGAAAATAATCGAATGAAACAAAAATCTCTATTTTGGCCTGATCATGTGCATAGTAGCGTGTTGGATTGGTACGAATCAATAATGCGATTTTTGTGCCAAAAAACATGAATTTCCCAAATTTCTTGGAACTACGCCTGATTGAATAATTTTGGGCTATCATAAAGACAATACTTCGTAAAATCTCAAAAGAATAATGAGCTAGCTAGAATTGAAGAAAGTCTCGATTAAAGTGACCAAATTGATGGGAAAAGCTGTGGTACACAGAAAAAAATAATTAATTTTAACAAGCGCGTAAAATTTCCCCTCGTGTAATTCCAAGCCAAAGGAGCGTAAACAACGATATTGTTTGCAATCTTTCATACAAAAGGCTCGATTCAGCCGTTATCTGGCTTAAATTTACATGAAATATCCCATTATGTTCTGCCAAATCTAGCATTCCCTCTATGTGCATTAGATAACGCAGAAAATTCAGTGTTTCTTTTTATCTGTGTACCCAACTTTATGGATGAAGTTAAGAGAAAGATTCGAGCATTTGGAATGGGAAAAGTCTAGTAGAACCAATAATAAAAATCATATCTTTTCAAGTGGATCTTCTTTTTCGACAAGTTTCAAATAAATTCGATAAGAGGACGACTTTTGCTAAACATTTTTGCAAGTGCCATTCTTCACGTATACACCATTTATATATTACTATAGTTTAAAGTTTCTTAACTAAAATATCTGAATATATTACTACATTAACATACATTCTAGTCGTTAAAGGAACGGGAATTGTCAAGCAGGAGGCGGAGGGTTCGATTCATAAGATTTTGTACTGTCTCCTTGTCCACTTTATTCGCCGCAGAACGCCAGTTTGCCTTGAACTGTTTCTTGCATACAACAGCTTTTTGAGTCATCTTAAGATTGGGAGTATTGGGAGGGTTCTTGTCCTTGGGCACCACTTGAACGATGTTGGCTGCATACTACTCATGGTCTTTTTTCTGTAATGGCAAGATGCAAAATCCGGCCAAAATTGAATGGAAAAATTGTGTCGCTTCAGGAAAGGCACTTAACGTTTTCGTAGGCACTCGCTCAGATAAATTTCCTGGTTGACAGTTCCTGTCGCAATGTAAACGTTGCTCTTCAAGCCACGAGTAGAGCTGGCTTGCCACACCATATATTTCTTCGCGAACTATGACAGTTTAATGTGCTTGAACATATCTGCCACCTTTCGCCGTCCGGTCGCCGTATAAAATTCCTGTTTAAAGTCTACCTTGACGTAAGTTTTACCGTCCTGTACCACGCAATTAAACTTCGTCAGCATGGTCGTGTACAACTTTGGCCGACGTGTTGACGCCGTTCATCGTCACGATTTGGAGTCACCACTTTCAAGTAAGTCGACAGTCCAGCACGTTTTTTAGCTCTATCCACGGTTGAAGGCGCCACTCCCAGGGTGGGTTTCGCTTGAAACAGCGGGCAACTCTTTTTGGCGTCGCTGTGGCCTCCGGCTTTCGATTTCTCCCCGATCCAGCTTTCCTGGCTGTCGACAAACGTTCACCGAACACTTTTAATACGTTGTTAACAGTTAATTTAGACATATTCAACAACTTCGCCACCTTGGCGTGAGAGTAGTTTGGATTTTCGCAATGCAGGTGTATAATTTTGACGCGTTGCTTCTCTTCCTTCGACGACATTTTGATAAGTGCTAATCTCAAAATCAAAATAAATGCATGATGCTACACGCACACATCTTTAAAATGAGGGGTGTGCAAAATTTTGTAATGCACAATGAAAGGAAATGCGTCAAGCTTAATTCGACCAAATTTTGATCGAAACACCCTTTAGCTGTGGAAGTGCAACTATAGAACACTAAGTTGAGAGCAAGCAAGAAGTTAATTGTGAAAGCAATAAAGCACTAAAACACTGAAATGCTTAGAAAGACGAAGCATGTCAAGCTCGGCCGTAATCAATATCAATCCCGGATGAAATTAACGTCACAATCCAGCATTTCAATATGACTGAAACAGCAAAACGATACAAGATATCTACATCCCAATCCGTCTAATAGTGCCTTTCATCGGTAAACGACTCAGAGGGGCACCGCTGTACAAGTAGCAAACCCTGATGTTATGATGATACTTATGACTTACAAATCACTACCGAATATTTACAAATGAACCCACATACGAAGACCAACATAATCACTGCGAAGCAGAAGCCAAGCAGAAGTATCAAATATCACCCAGAAGCAACCATATCCGAGGGTTCGAGATCCGTGACTTGCGCTCATCTCCAATTTGGAGGGTTGATTTTATGTTTAACCTACATTATATTGGGACGAAACGGTTCGAAGCTGCTGAAACATGACACGACCTACTCACGCTCTAAATTACCTGTATGTGAACGCAATTTCCGAGAACTTATCCATTAACCGCCATTTATCTTCAAATTTTGCATTTGGTTGATCCGCCAGTCTGAAACGCTCATATTTCCCTGGCACGATTTGAGCTCCCATATGACTTTATTAAAATTGCTGAGAAGCTGACCCGGCGGGAGTGAGTACCATATTAATCTCCCTCGGAAATCACAAATGGCATAGCTTTGCCTAATGCCTCTGACCGGAGTGGCGAAGTATAAAATATAAACGCGCAGATTTGTTTTAATATTTAATGAATTTTCAGGTGACCCTAGCAAGTATCAAATTTTAAACTAAGAGAGTAGAAGATAACGGCAGCACACTGAGCAGTTGGTCCGCAAATCAAATACTGCCATGAGGATGCTGGACGGTGATAAAAAAAATGTTACTAAGTTTTGCTCCCGTTGTTTGTCGTTCCCGGTGGTCGAATCACTTGATAAGGGAACCATTTTAAGCCTTATTTGTCGTCTTTCGCTTCTTAAGTTTTATACTGTCATTTGACGTTTGATGTTGAAGTAGCTTCGTTTGGTTTTCCAATTTTCAGCCCGGGATAAGACGAAGCAAAATATAATCTGACAAGCTTGCCTCTTGCTTCGCCTCGAGTTCCTGAGAGAAGGATATTGAATCTAGGGAGCCCATCTTTCAAAGAAGCTTAGAGGTCGGTGTTTTAACATACACGACGTACCCGGTAATGCTCCGGAGAGATCGATTCCAGTTTCCTGTGCACAAACCGCAGATTTCGATAATAATCATAGCGATATGTAGAGGTGTAATAAGACCATCCGAGGGATTAAATACCTCGTGTGAACGTTAGCATTTCTAGCACTGAATGAAATCAAATCCTACTAAATAGGATTAAAAACAGAGAGTGTTATAATGCACGTTTACAATACAGTTAAAAAAATAAATGGGAGATTTACATTAATGTTCGATAACCAGTTGGAAGGGGTATGGAATAGCCCGCGTGTTAATGCTATTAAATCATCTCCTAGTTCGCCTGCTCATGTTTCGATTTTGATAGGTAAGCCAGTTCATTAATTACAGTACATACCGTAGCCATGTCGATCGAATTACCAGACGAACATACGAACTGCGCCAGCATTGGGATGATTATAGACTGCACAGAAATTGAACGTTGCAATTTCGCACTGATACCGGTTGACTTACACAAAGTTTTGGAAAGATTGGCATGGCGAGTGATATTTGAATACCCGTGTCACTTATCGAAGCAGCCGCAGTGGGACAAGAATTGAATTTTTCATTAATGTTTTATTCTATTGAAAAAAAAAGATTGATTATTAGCAGGTGGAGTTAGGAAACTCCTATTGTGAAACTGGATCTGGAATTTCTTTTAGCAATTAAACTTTATTTTTTGATTTCAGGAAAAAAGGGTAAACAATATTTTCTATGTGATTTTATAATAAATATTGATGATGAAATACTACCATCTATTGTAGCAAGGTAACTCCATAGCAGTGGAGTCATCTGAAAAACAATTTGATCAGGATTCTATTGTTGTTTGTGATCATCAAGCTCCTGTACGAAGGGCCAAAAACGTTTGGGCGGGCCCGTTAGCAGATACACTTTCGCGAAACCCGCGAATATAGGGAAGAGAATCTCTTTCCAAAAGCAAGTTCACATCCACAGCATGGCAATCGAGCCCTCGATTGACAGAATAAACCCAATCGATAGGGTCGAAGAGCCCGCCCTTGTTCCGCGAAATGTTAACAATAGGAAAGAGGCAGTCCCATGCTCCCTATCCAAATCGTTTCACTTGAGTGCCCTGATGGTCCCTCCCTTTCCCTGTTATATATTATGCCGTAGATATTCAGTATATTTTGTAGTGGTCATTTGATTGCTTACCTTGTGTTAGAAAATTTGGCTGAAAGTAAAATTGGTTAGGGTTAATACCGTTCTTTACGTATTGCTTTGTGTTGTCTTGATGTTCCTGCTTTTGAAGAGTTGACTTTAAGATGACCATATGATATTGCTCGCGGTCATAGGATAGGGAAGTGAACAGAAAGGAAAAAGGATTAGTGATTGGTAACACGCTATGCGCATGTGAGATTTTCATGGTGATATTCTCACAACGGCCGTTCAGAATGGTTCGACGGATGCATATGAGAGATCACTTCCGCTGAGTTTTCGCCATTCGCCATTCTATAACCAAACATGATGGAATTTCCGTTTACTCAATTCCATAATGTTTGAGTATAGAATACAAGAAACGTTTTACAACGTGCTTCATTTGGAAATATCAGGGCAATGATCCCCCATCGCAACTTCAAGTGATCAATACAAGCTGTCCTGTTGGTTCAGGCACTTTTAAACGTTGATAGGGCAGCCGATTCACACATGAAATCTGCCGCGACCAACTCGACAGAACGCGCCCATACCCGTTTTTGAACCGAAGGGCAGGGATGTGATTTTATAATTAATATTCATCTTAAACATTTTTGAACAATGTTTCACCATGAACATCAAATATTCTTATTAATAAAAAAGATTACTTAGTGATCTAAGAAATACGAAGAAAAGAAGATTTTTACTGATAAACTCAATCGACTGAGTCCATAGGCCAACATTAAAGACTGAAACGCGCAAAAATTGGTCGACAAAAAAATCGTTTCTTTCAGTCAAAATTCATTGTACAAAAATCATATATTTAAATGAAAAAAATGTTCGTTTATTCTTTTGGTTTGCCAAATCCGAACTGCCTTCGTCCATTAAATTTTGCACAATGGTCTCATCGACCTTATTCGCCACCAAACGCCAGTTAGATTTAAACTGCTGCTCGTTTTCCATGGATTTACTAGTTTTTTGAGGTTTCGTTTGACCAAGGCCCAATACCGTTCGATAGGGTGGAGCTCTGGGCTGTTGGGAGGGTTGTGGTTTTTGGGTACCACAACCACGTTGTTCGCCACTCGATTGCCTTTTTCCCATAGTGTACAAGTCCGGCCAGAACAGCACATGTCTGTTATGTTGCTTTAGGAATGGTAACAGTCGCTTTTTCAGGCATTCCTGGACGTAGATCTCTTGATTGATGGTTTCCGTAGTGATAAAAATGCCGCTTTTTAGACCACACGTGCGTATGGCCAGACGAGATATTTTTTTCGGGAACTTTGATAGTTTGATGGTTTTGAAAATTTCGGGCACTTTCCCTTTTCCTGATGCAGTATAAAATTCCTGTCCCGGAAGCTGCTTGAAATCCGCCTTCACATAAGTTTTGTCGTCCATGAATGACACTGTCGAACTTTGTGAGCATATTCGTATACAGTTTTCGAGACCGCTATTTTTCCGTCGTGTTTTATTTGTAATTTCGGTTCTGCACCTTCACCTTCTTAAACGTCGACAATCCGGCTCGTTTTTTGGCTCGCTGTACCAATAGTATGGGAGACATTGAGCTTGCCAACGACGTCTCGGATGGAGAGGTTAGGATTCCGCTTATATTTCGCCGTCACTTTCTGCCTCGTCGCTGCCACGTCCGGATTATGATTGCCGCCGCTTCCAGGCTTCCTGGCGGTCGACAGACGCCGTGAACACATTTAAAATGTTTGTCACGGTCGATTTGGCCACATCCATTAATTTTGCCAACTTGGCGTGCGAGAATGTCGGATGCTGTTGCTGCGCGAGCAAAACTGGAGGGCAAACGGTAAAAAGTCATCATAGTAACCATTGTTTATACACTCAACTTCGAATTGCAGCATTTCAGGTTTTTTTTTAATGCATTTTCAACAGAGATACGCCAATTTGAAATTGACCCATTTTTACGCGTTCCAGACTTTCCGTCCATCTTCGCTACGATTAGCTTGTTCAACATATTTTTTTCATACCACGTACCACACCACCCTGTAACTTCTGCAAAGATAACCGAAGTGTCAACAGCTGAATTGTTTGGCAATATTAAGGCACTTTGATTAAGTTAATTTTGGGCTACTTTTCTACAAACATTACAAGGTTTGACCAATTTATCAAGATAACTGTGCTTGTGAACTTTAGAGAGGTGCTGTGATGGCGCTCCGTCCTGCTAAAAAACATAGTGATCATCTCCAAACAACTCTTGTACATATGGGTTGACAACTTTCTCCAAAACTTCCGTTTCATAATATACGGCATTCAACGCCTTTTTCGATGAAAACCAGTGGTAATTTGCCTCACTTGCAAATTTCTACCGAAACCATCACTGACGCAGCACTTCGGAACCGTGGAATATTCCTATCACTCTCTGGAACAGTTCTCGAAGAGAGAGAGCCCACAATCTGTCGTTCTGGACATTGTGGGATTGTTACAAGACGAATAACTTTTCATCGGAAAAGATAAATTCTTCCCCACCGAGCCGCGACAAAAGCAGACTTGCTCTTTCGAGAAGGTTCCGAAACTCAGTGAACCTTACGTTTCATGAAAGCTTGGAATCCGAGATCATTTAGCAGTATATTGTGCATTGGCGATCTCGAAACATTCAGATATGCGGCCATTTTACTAACAGAACGCTGTGATTTTCGTCTAATCCGTTCCCTGACCACTATAACCACTCGTGCAGTCCGCACCGTACGTGTACGTCCGGATCTCTTCCAGTCATCCAACGAGCAGGTGTCACGGTACCTTCGGATGGTAAAAGATAAACACCGAATGAAAAAATATCGGACATAACCTTAAAGCGTATGTATAAACTTAGTATAAAACTACACCAACACTTATGGTATTTCTTGATGAACGACGCAACTTCCAGCAGGCATTTCGTACTATAAATTTTCCTGTTCACGGCCAGTCCGGAGAAGAGCGGCTTTGACATCCTCTTCTCGCTGATTGTCAGCTTCAGCAGCATCTTCGTGGGGGAAGTAAAATACGAAGTGCCCTGCCAGTCGTTGCCATCTAGGGTGAGAAAGGTCTCGTGGTCCATCCCCACCGCCACGTCGCGATTCGCCGGGAAAATCGAGTTGACCATCATGTTCAGCCGCTGACGTTGTGTCATTGCATGCAGCTCCGAAACCAGTGGACGCGACTTCCGCTTTCTGACGTGTATGTTCATGTTCTCCAGGAACTTTTTCACCCTTTGGTTGGTTGAACCGACCTTCCGGCCAAGCGCTCGCAGCGATGTACCCACCCCTCGGTCTCCCTCTTCCGCATCCTTTGGAGCTTCTTGTCGCTCAGGTCGTCGACCGTCTGGAACCGGGCTTTCTTTCGATGCTCTGATTGTTGTCTAATAGTGCCAAGATGTTGTCGATGCCGGAACGGGCGTATCCGGCGTCCACAAAGTGCCGTACGATGTCCGTTTTCGACACGGCGGGGTGCCGTTCTTTGAACGCGCACACTTCTGAAAGAAGTTGCTTCACTGTTTTTGCCATCACGGCTAGAGTTCGACTGATAGAGCTGTCAAATTTTGTCTGTTGACTCATGGGTTACTATAATTGATGCTGCATGGGTCGTCAGTGCCGGTGAAGGTAAGCTCATGAAAAATGGGCAATTTTTGTCCATTTTTTTAAATGCAAACGATACTTGGCTCATTGAGTCTTGGTTCAATCCCAGTCGAGGTCGGTGGGATATTTTGAGGCGAAACAATCTTTGGTTACGTCTAAAGTCACGGAAATAAAGCCGTTGGTCCCAACTCATGTGTTGATTAGTGCGATATGTTGGATCCAGTTGGTGAAGTTGTCTTCCTTATGTCGGTGGTTGTCACCTCGTTGTTAGTAAATAGGCCGGTGAAAAATAAACGATTTAAAAAAAAATAACGAAAAAGTTAAAATGTGCAAGTTAAATAAACAGTTTGAGAAAAAGTATTATGGTTTCAGTTGAAAACCGAATTTAATGACTAGCGACAATAGGTTTTTCTCTCGTTCTGTATGTTATACCTAATGTCGAATGTATCTGATGCGCTTAATAACGTGCT
Organism: Aedes japonicus; assembly: GCA_034211315.2. Taxonomy (NCBI): domain Eukaryota; kingdom Metazoa; phylum Arthropoda; class Insecta; order Diptera; family Culicidae; genus Aedes; species Aedes japonicus. The sequence continues at coordinate 140,404 of JASCZW010003254.1, read as the reverse complement.
ACTTCCAACATTAAGTACGACGCATGCATCGACAGTAAAATCGATTGTCGCTAGTCGATAAATTCGGGTTTCAATTGCAACGATGATATAACCACCTCTTATAGTCATGTTTTTATACGGATGTCGGACGTTGGAAAAGCTAATATTATTTTGTAGTGCGTCGCAAAAAAAATAAACGTTCTCTGAGATTTAGAGTGTATGATCAACTACTAGTCGGTACATCATAAATGAGCAATAAAAATGATTTTTATTGATTCAAAGTGCCGATAAACATACACTGTTTGATATACATTTGTTTATACTCCGTTGATACGAACTTTCTCAAGTATAACTTAAGTAGTTTTGTTAGTTTTTGTAAGTTGGTGAAAAGGTAGTGGAAGCTTCTTGAAGATTGGTTCTCAAATAAATTATTAAACAACAAACTTCAGTAAATGGTTTGATTCAACAAGAACCTAGATAGAACTAATAATCAATGCATTTTAATTATTGCTGTGCGCAAAAATAATTTCTTTTCTAGCACACATACCTCTCAAACATATAATGTCATCTCCAGCCCACAGTTGGTCGTTCTTTGTTACAAATTGTATCAACTACACCGTAACCAACCGTCTACCATAATCGTACTTCGCCACTGGCAACACACCAGAAACCGTCATTATCAGCAATCAGCATCACATGATATTTCAATCGACGGGGTTTGTCCAAGGATGCAATGCTATCTTCCCACTAGGACTGGTAACGAACGGGTTCGTCCTTTGTCAGCCAGTTAATGATTAACAAATTACTCTCAAATTACATGGAAATAATTCAATAGCGTGGTATACGTCTGGCAACGATTCCACCCCTTTTCTATGTGACGGAGTAGACGTGTGGTCCTCTCGTAGTGCGAGGGATGGTTTTCACAGAAGATAAACATTTCACAATTCAATTGCGATGGTTCACGAAACACCGGCACGTGTCCTACATGGGGATGAATTTTAAATTCGAAACTCTCTATGCGTAAGCGAACATTTACGCAGGTTCTTTGACTTTTTTCTTCTCGTTGCGTGTCAAGATGAAGAATCAGACTGTCTTCTTCAATTTGCTGCAATTCAACGGAACCACTCGACTGACACTGGCTCAGCAATCCAAGCAAGCCGAAATCAAAGGGCTAACGGAATACCATCCTGAAAGGTAGGGTGTATCAATAATTCATTTGAGCTTACTCGCTCTTCTACGGATGCTTCTTATCGAGTATTACTTCCGACTCGGGATCACAACCGAATCTGCTGTAGCAATGAAAAGGAGCAGAAAACAAGTGTTTAACCCAATATTTATTTTGTTATTTAAATTCAGCAAAAGAGGAAACAGTTTTATATCGTGTCCCTTTATCAAGAAAGGCTCTCCCACCCCTTCTTTGCATTGCATGGAAAATGTTGATTGCTTGTTGTTACGCTTTTTCAATCGAAATTCAACACGAGGACGAAAATCCCGAGTAAGACATCAGTGGGTACCTAATGATAAGAAGGGATTTCTGCGAAGAATATTTTGCTCTTTTGGGTGGGGTTTCGATTTTCCGAGATGCTTCTCATCTTTCTAATTCTCTCCCCGTAAATGGTTGAAAGGCCGACGAGGGATCCAAAATGGGAAGGAAATTACGATACAGCACCCCTGTCTCAAGCTCCGATTTCGTCGCAATAGGGAAGTAAACGGCGTGTAATTTGAATTGTCAGAGCAAACGTCAATACTTCTCACAAGCTGTACTTGATTCAAATTTAACAAATTTGTCCATCTCATCATAGCAGATCGAGGGAAATGTTTTTTTTTTTGCGTAGCCGTGGGCCATGATTTATCATTGGTTCGGAGTGGAAGGGATACAGTTGGATGTTCCGTTTATTTGCTCTATAGATCAGTCATTAGAATTTTTAACGTACTGTGGTAGGGACCTGTCGTTTCGTGTAGAACTGATTAAATAAAGGGATTATAAGAAATGCAAAGAGAAGAAATTTTTTCTCGCTGCTTTCTTCTCAATTGACAAAATTATAGATTTCATTGAACAAGTTTCAAGAAATTGGTCTTGCATGTTTGTGTAGTCAAACAATTTTATATAATATTAGCTCTAGACAACTATATATATCAATGGTTGCTACTTTATTCTATTTTTTAAGATCAGTATCATCTCTGGTCAAGTAGGTGAGTGTTAAGGAGAAATTTGAAGCATCTTTATTAAAGTTCACATAAGGCGAGATTATTTTCAAATGTTAAACTTGTTCGACCTATATTCATCAAGTGGAGAAACTACAAAGATTTCGCATGCTAAACATAAATGTGATTTTATATCAAAGAGAACTACCTCCAATCTGGTCTGTTTTTCTCTTACGTGTTCTCTGCACAATGTTTTGGGTAAAATAAAATACATTTTAATCATTCAACACATTTTGAAAAAAAAAAAGTTCAAACACGCAAACACGAAAACTGAATTGATAACTTCAACAACTTATTTAGCAGGTAACATATGAACAAAGACAATGGCAATATTTTAGACAGTTATGGATGAGTGCTTCTCTATCGTAATCAACTATGTTCATTCGATCAAACCAAAAACAGCAATAATATAGAAAGATCTTATCAATAACACGTATATTTTAACATTACAAATATGTCAAACCGTCGAACCAAAGACTTGTGGCGTGAGGCGAACGTTGACAAGATGTTTTCACATGGTAGTTGATGTCACACATTCGCCTTATCAGTGGGTCTCACCTAAAATAAGGTAAATGTTCAAAGTGTTCTGTTGAGGTTTTCATTCTGCAGTTAATATAATACGATACACAGGAAAAAAATGAATATTTTGATAACAGACGCGTAAAATTTCCCTTCATTTAATTGCAAACCAAAGCTTGCGTCTACAACAAAATAGTTTGCAATATTGCATACGCCATACAACATTGTTTGCAATCTTTCATACGACAGACCTTATTTAGGTGTTATCTCTCGTTATTTACATGAGATATCGCATGATTTATTCATTAAGACAAAAATATGTCAGATGAAATTTACATTTGCTAAAGCTTTGACAGTGTCAGATATTCAATAGCCTTAAGCAGTTCGGAGTGAGTAAGCATTTTGTTTTTCGTATCTTGAAACGATTCAAGGGAACTGGAAATGTCCGTATTCAACACAAAGGAGGTGCCAGACCAACTTCCAGAACGAAGAAAAAGATCAAATTTGTGAGGGAGCGAATAAGACGTAATCCAACCGCATCTGGCTGTAAATTGAGCAAACAACTTCAAATATCCCTTGATTCAATGAACAGGCTCCTCAGTCAAGATCTGGAATGCAAGCCGTACAAAAAACAACAGGTTCACGGGTTGACGGAGCGTCAAAAGCAAGCCAGGGTCCAAAGAAGCAGAAATCTTTTGGTTCGGCCGGTGACTGTGAGATTTTATTTTCGGATGAGAAGCTCTTCCTCCTTCAGGACAGCCATAATCAACAAAATGATCGTATGTATGGCAATAGTCATGCCAATATTCCAAGAGATAGACTAGCTATAGAACTCTATCAGAATGTATCGAAAGGTATGGGGCGCCGTTTCACGAAAAGGAAAACTTCCTTCTCTTTTCATAGAACCTAACGTAAAAATCAACACGGCATATTACATCGAGCAGATTTTGAAGAACCATCTGCTTCCTCCTGCTCCAACGCTGTATGGGAATACACCATATTGTTTCCAACAGGACTCAGCTGTAGATCACAAGGCAAAGTGTGGTGCGCAGAAAATTTTCCCGATTTCATCACAAGCGAAGAACGACCTGTATCTTCACCGGATCTCAACTCACTTGACTACTTTTTTTGGGGTTATATGCTTACATATAGGCTCTACGAAAGGGTTTACTTTAGATCGAGTCAAGAAACATTTGGTTGATATTTGGGATCAAATTCCTTAGGAAATCGTACGTTACATCAGCTATGGGTATAGAAAGCGTTTGCACAAAGAAAAAGGGCTAGATATTCGAATTGAATTAATATGGTTTATTCCGATAACAGTACCATTCAAATGAAAAATAAATGCTATGATTTGGTTGATTTGTTTCGCTGTAGTCCCATTTTGTTTTAGTGACACTTATTGTGAGACACCCTGTACTTTCATTTTATTTTAATATCTCGTTAATGCTGTTAAGTTTTCACAATCGTTTAAGCTGCATTATGGACTATGTAAAACGTTGGGTAGTCTTTCTTTGTATTCAAGTTCTTTATAGCATCTGAGAATTCCTTGGAGTATATATTTGTGGATGAACCAATGTCACAAAAGTTTTTCAAAGCTTATTCACAAGCGTTAAAGTCTTATTTTGATCTATCAACACATGTTGTGAGGATGGGACAAACGTTGATAAGTCTATCTTTACTCTCAGGTATTTCAAGTCATTTGAGAATTGCCTCAAAGTGAAGCATAGACGTCAACGAACGCAACTGAGTGAATCGGTACAACGCGGCCATGAGGCGTTGTTAAAATGTTTGTTTTCAGATGAAGTATTTGGTCCCAAAAGCCAGGGTCTGGCAATTGAAGTGCTACGTGGAAACCGACAGATTCATGGATCACATTTGATTCAAAAGAAATTAAACTTCACTTGAAAACAAATCATTTTTTGAAAATTCACTGGTTAAAGTTGAAACTTGTTCGCCCTTTTGTTTAACTACTCGCCGCAGACGATCGAGGACCACATCGTACGAGGCCCGCAGGCGCTTTTATGGTATTTCATCCCAGGGTGCCGCCTGATGTCGCTTCAGGACTTTCACCTTGGAATCCAGAGTTGGGTTTTCTTCGCTTTGTGAACCGGCGCCAAGTCCTGTTGGAAAATCCTCCCTGGAATCAAAATGATGACGTGCCCACGGTTTGGCCCTCAGCACATCGGCATGGGTTCGTGATCTTTTTTGGCAACCAAACTCTGTCGTTTATTCACGAGCTGCTGTACGGCGCAGAGTTTTCTGTTGGTAACACGATATTCTCCAAAGTTTCTTTTCACGCAGCGCTCTTCAGCGGCACCTTTGCTCTTTTAACCCGTTCTTGTTTCTGCCTCACCGAAACGTCTTGAACCACTTGTATCTAGCAGGGTTTGGTCTGAAGTTTATCTATCAGGTACGATAGACAGAGCCAAGACACAATGTAAACAAAGCGACGAGGGGTCGTCCAATACAGTTTTGTGTGCAATGTAGTAATGACTGTTGTCTGTCCAATATCCAAAAAACTTCCATCACACCTTGTGAGTGTACCGAGCAGCTTTCTTGCTGTTGGTTTAAATCGTTCCAAATCGGCCCACAAATGTTTTTCAATAACCCATCCAATGAATATCCTCCATCACATTTTGTAAAAAGTCCCAGCAGCATCCTTATGGCCCAAACACAATAATAACGGCAACGGAAAACGGCAAAGCCCGATCTGAGTATCCTGCTTGTCGGAAAGATAACAAGCTAGATCTAAGCCAATTCTAATTGGAAATATCGAAGTAATTTTCAGCTACTCTCAAAATTGCCGTTTTCCGTTCCGTTTCCGTTATAATTGTGTTTGGGCGGTTACTGTTGACATAAATTGGGCCAAATCGACTCTCAACCGTCCTCACAAAATACTTTGTCGTCCCAATGATCACTTCTACACTTTGTGAGAGGTATACGTACTGTTGACTTAAATCAGTTCTTAATAGCCCTCGTCGTTTTAAATCTTCCCAATCAGAAACTAAATTCGCACTTTGGGCCTGTTCATAAACCACATAGACTTATTTTTGAAAATGTTAGACAACCCCCCCCCCCCCCTTCGTAAACTTTACTTCACACATTTTTTTGAAATTTTGAATGGAGCGTAGACTTTGGTCAAACCCCCCTCATTCCACCCAAAAAAGTCTACGTGGTGTATGAATGGCCCCTTTGTGAGTGGCCCAAACAGTATCCTTAATGTTGGTAGTGCGGCATAATGACGCTTATGCCTTAGTCATAGAATGGACATGCTAGTTTCGGTATTTTAGCGATATTGTCTGAACGAAACATGTTGCTTTTAGTGCTGAGTGCAAATACCGGTGGTTTATAATCGATACCTCTTTTTCGACAAGAATTCATATACAACAGTTGTGCATTTATTGTCAGTTTAGTGCGCTCATAACTTTGCACCATGATACTCAAGATACGGATTAGAAAAGCACAGAAGAAGTCCACCAAAAAAAAAAGCAACAAAACGCTTTTGGATGATCTCATAATCTACCTAGTTTGTCATCGCTATAAAGCGGTTCCATCCTTCGTCCGTAACCACATTCACGAGACGACATATGGCTGACAAACATCAATCAAACACCGTGCTACCGGCGCGTCATTATGCCGCACTTCACGATTTGCCTGTGCTGCTCGGTTACTTCACGCGGACATTTATTAGTTTGCTCGTTTCATGCCATACCAACTGTCAGCTTGGTTGCATTTCTAGAGAGTCACAGTGGCCTGAATCAAAACGCAAACAATTACTTTAGTCGTCGATTTCGTACGCAATTTCATCACTCCGCCTAGTAGAACATGATCTGCCTTGCCAGCTATTTGCTTGGTGAGAGCTATTGGCATCCGACAAAAACTCATTTTGGACTTCATTGTTTATTTTAAATTAGCCTTGCTCCAGTAGGTTTGTTGTTTCAAGAGCTCACAGTTTTCAAAGGATAAAGGTGATCCTGAATCTTAATGCTACTAGAGTTAGTATTCTTGTAGGTTTTAGTTCAGATCTATATGATTGTTTCTGAGAGAACAAAAAGTTAAGTACAGGGTGAGTGAAAATTCCTGTCAGTGAAGTATACATAAAAATGAGAAGCTTAGCGTTTCGAGCTTATTGTATTCGCAGTTAGTTTATTGCTTGCTCTCAACTTAGTGTTTTAAAAGTACGTCCACAGTTAGTAATTAAGAGCTTCCGATGCCATGTACCATTTTTGCTTAAGTATGATTGTGTGACAAGTACAATAAAAAAATTCAAAAATTCAACAAGTACAATCGAAAAATTCCTAGACCAGTCCGGGAATCGAACCCAGCTACCTCCAGCATGGTGTTGCTTTGTAGTCGCGCCTTTACCGACTGAGCTAAGGGAGGAAATGAGAAGCTTGCATGAATTTTTATTTTCAATATATCTCCTGTTTGGTATAACTTCAACATTTACCTTTATTTAGTTCAGTTTAAATCTTTCTCCTTTTGCCTAAATTGACAGCAGCCTGCGTTGTTGGAATGTGATATCTGGATGCATGTAGGCTTACATTTTCACCAAATGTTTCTTCAAAGTTTCCACGGTTAGTCATTTGATGTTCCCCAGTTTGCCCAGCATGTAGCTCGATGTATAGAAGTCGAGAGGATTCGAATCAGGTGGAGACGCAGGCCATTCTTTCGACAAAATAAAATCCGTAAAATTTTCTCACTCCTGTGTAGCTTTCGTCTGGTGGGACGGTGCAGAGTCTTGTTGGAAGCAGTAGGATGCATTCTTGTAGTGTTTCTTGGCGACGATAAGCAAATGGTGCTTCAAAACTTTATCGATGCAGTATTTACTGTTGATTTTAACACTAGGTTCAATAAACATCAATGGAAGTTTCTGGAACTTTAAAATAGCTAGTTTTTCACGAGGAATATCAGAAAGGTAAGCTGCATACCTGATCATTTTGCTGGTTGTGGTGATCCTGTAAAAGGAACATTTTTTTTGCGTCCAAAACCAGAATTTCACAATCACCGTGCCGCTTGAGCAGCTTCCGACATCTTTCGACTCTTGCAATCTTTTGCTTTTCAGTCAAACCATGCATCCGTAGTGTTTTTTATATGGATTCAGTCCAAAGACCGGACTTACCAGAATTCGCCAAATTCGCTCTCTCACTCGTTTGATAGGATTCCATGTTTTCCAAGAACCGGTTTCTTTGTTACGTTTGATGGTGCGAAAGATGAATATTTCGTTTATTCCGAGTGCTTTCCATTTCATTAAAATTGTACAGGGTCTAAAATGCTTCAAAAATAGACTTATAACTAGCTCCCTTTTCGCGTCCATGATTATAACGAGTCTCAAAAAATGAAAATTCCAGGCCTATGGCAAGGACCACTTTTTCACGTAGACAACATCTAAGCAAGCTCAGCTGTCAAAATAATGTCAACATTGTAAGTTGCGTCTGTTGTTGCTCGTTTACGTTTTGTCTGTTGTTGCTCATTTTCGTTGTGCACGTCTGTTATAAGTGTATTATTTATGGAATACTAACTGAACCCGTTGCGAGCACTGCTACGCTTGCAACTACATGATTGAAAATTTAATAGAACTGGCACGTTTATGGTAGTTTTTCGGATATTTTTTTCTTGACTAAAACGGGGTTCAAACTTTTATCAGAACATGTTTCTTATCCGAGGCATATACATTTTGTATTTTTGTTACCTGATTAATTCTCAGGTTGAAATTTGAAGGGAGGGGGGCTCAAATCACCATATAATCATTGTCTTCAAAACCCAGCACATGTCAAATTTGGTTCTATTTGCTTGATTAGTTTTCGAGTTATGCAGAAATTTGTGTTTCATTTGTTAAAAAGAAGTAGGGGTCTCAAACAACCATAGAAACATCCCTTTTTAAAAAAACTCCACATGCCAAATTTGTTTCCATTTCCTCGATAAGTTCTCGAGTTATGCTGAAATTTGTGTTCCATTGGTATGCGAGTCCCCTCTTCCAGAAAGAGAAGGGTCTCAAACAATTATAAGAACATGCATAACATTGCATACAAATTTTCACGCTGATCGGTTCAGAACTTACCGAGTCTATAAGGGTCAGACAGACAGATCTTCATTTTTATATTTACAGAAATCCTGCCTGACAAAACCCCCATATGCCAAATGTGGTTTCATTTGCTTGATTAGTTCTCAAGTGATGCAGCAATTTGTGTTTCATTTGTTTGTGCCTCCCCCCTTCCTTCTCCTATTTGTGAGGAGGGAGGTCTTGAACTGCCATAGAAACATTTCTTGTCGCCGAAAACCTTCAAAACCCAAATTTGATTTCATTTGCTTCATAGAAAATTTAACACCAATCGATTCAGTAGTTTCCGAGACTATAAGGGTCAGAAATTGTCAATTTTACACGAGACATAAATCATTTCGGAGAAAAATCATGGATCGTGGCAGCACTGCATAGTACATTTGAAACGTTTTCCGATTTTTAAACAAAATGCTTCCGTTTTACACGCTGGGATTCAGCACTTATAACATCAAGGGTATTTTTGTGGATAACCTAATACAGATAGAAATTCACATACATAAAAGATGTTCCGATAAAAATTTGGTCAAATAGTAATGTGTGAGAGGATCAAAGTTTTTATTAATAAGTCAAATTCTTATTCTTTTTCATGTTCAGTTAATACAGAATATAGGAGAAATATTCAGCTAAGCTTCCTTTTTACCGAATGCCGGGCCTTTCGTTTAACACCTGCCATAAGATTTTGTATAGCCTCCTTGTCCACTTTATTAGCCGTAGAACGCCAGTTTTCCTTGAACTATTTCTCGCTCACAACAGCTTTTTGAGTCTTCCTATGGTTCCGCTTAACGATTGCCCAATATTGTTTGATTGGCCGGAGCTCTTACGTGTTGAGAAGGTTGGCCACTTGAACGTTGTTGGCAGCATACCACTCCATGGCCTTTTTCCGTAATGGCAAGATACCAAATCCGGCCAAAATAGAACGGAGCAATTCTGTCGCTTCAGGAAAGGCAATAGGCGTTTTTGTAGGCACTCGCTCAGATAAATTTCCTCGTTGACGGTTCTGGTCGCAATGTAAAAGTTGCTATTCATGCCACAGGTACAGATGGCCTGCCACACCAGATATTTCTTCGCGAACTTTGACAGTTTAATGTGCTTGAAAATATCTGCCATCTTTCCTCGTCTGGTTGCCGTATAAACTTCCTGTCCATGAAGCTGTTTAAAGTCTACCTAGACGTAAGTTATATCGTCCTGTAGCACGCAATCAAACTTCGTCAGCATCGTCGTGTACAACTTTCGCGATCGTGCTTTGGCCGACAGTCCAACTCGTTTTTAAGCTCTATCCACGGTTGAAGGCGCCACTCCCAGCTTCTATGCTACCTCCCGGACGGAAAGGTTGGGATTCCGCTCGAAACAGCGGGAAACTCTTTTTGTGGCTTTCGATTTCCCCCCGATCCAGCTTTCCTGGCGCTGTCGACAAACGTTCACCGAACACTTTGAATACGTTGGTAACAGTTGATTTAGCCACATTCAACAATTTCGTCAACTTGACGTGAGAGCAGTTTGGATTTTCGCCATGCACGTGCAAAATTTGGATGCGTTGCTTCTCTTTCTTCGACGACATTTCGATAACTGAAGTGCTAATCTCAAAATCAAAATAAAGGCATGATGCTACACGCACACATCTTCAAAATGAGGGGTGTGCAAAAATTGTTAATGCACGATGAAAGGAAATGCGTCAAGTTTAAGTCGACCAAATTTTGATCGAAACACCCTTTATAGGTTCGATAAAATGTGAAAAGGGGGAAAATATTTTGTTTTATTGATAAATTCGTCGTTGAAATCGTTTGCATTGAAGAAAAAGTCAATTAAATATTCGGGGAATTTCATTTCATTCAATTGGTCGTTTGGTACGAAAATCCGAAAAAGTTGCATTTGTATTGACGTGCTTACTTTGAAGTTACCCGAAGATGACGAGTATTGAGTCTTGGCTAGTTTCAAAATTGTGCATTTCAGAAAATCAAAAACATTTCACAATGAACGTACACGTGTTGAACACCTTGAAAGGTGCAAAAAAAATAATATGTTGCGTTGATCTCTAATCTGCGCTGATGAGATGAAGCAGCACTGATCGCGATTATTTAATTTGGCTTGGAACTTTTTCTCATATCGAATGATGCGTTTGGAATTGACTGTTATAGTTAAATGACGATTTGTCATAATTGGACCAGCCAATTTTGGAATGATTTGAGATTTAGGTCTAATTACTTATGTAAACAAGCGCTAAGGTAGACCATTTTCTCGCAAATACTCGATTATCTTAAGAAAGAAAAAATAACAATTCTCAATTATGGTGGAATCATTTTTCTATCTAATAGTGTTGTTAGTTTTGGAAATCGAGCATTTGTTCGAAGGAAATCAGCGATTGGCATCTTTGTGTACCAAGGTAATTACGCTCGAATCTTGGATTACTTCGGATTTATGTACGTTACCGTGAAAAACAAAATAACATCGTGACGTAGGTTGAGCTCTCTTGCGTCATGGTTTGCTGCGTTAATCTATTGCATGACGTTTGAAGTGTTTTTTTCGTTGCGACGGCTGTCAATTGACGAGATATATTTCATCGGTCAAAGTCATTTAGTAGAGTAAACAAACCTAAAATATTATTGAAAACAATTGATATTGGGTAGTGTTCTCTGGAGATTGTTATTTTGAAATTATTGCTAGAAAATATAGGATTTGGACGTCATTTAATATTTTGTCATATGTGCGAACTAACATTGAGAAATAGATCCCATCTTTTTTCATCATTATCGAACAAATCCTATATTAGCTTAAATTTTCACTAGCTATTATCCATAATTGAATTGCCTTGCTGCCAACATGTGCCGCAGATGCATTCATCTTTGCTCAGATCAACAATTCCGGGTATCATCAGTCATCAATTTTTCAACCTACGTCTTGACGAACAAATCGACATTCGGTGGTTCACGGTTGCCACTGTTTTTTTGTTGCCTTCCAATAGCCTGGAACTGAAAGGAATGCTTTCAGAGACTGCGAGCCGACCGGTACGAGTGCAGCATAAAGAAGAGATTTATGCATAACTGATATATTTTTGAAAAATTGTAAAATGATTTATGAATCGTTCCGAGTTCCCCCAGCTAACTTGGAATGCATTTCTGTAAGAGACATGGGAGCTGATTGAGTTCGTTGTTTGAAGCTGTTAAAAAGCCACGAAAACAGAGTGGTTAGATCATTAAAAAGTATTTAGCAGATTCCGATAGCGTTCTAGTGACCCTCTCGTCAGCTCGGAAGGAAAACCGGTTGCTCCTCGTTATTATGTTATGTTTATTATTATTGAATTTCTTTCTTTCGTAAAGACTGTCGGGTGATGCTACCCGGGATGCTTCTCGTCAGAATCAAGGTGCCTACCACTCCTGCACCACAACGTAACGCATCAATTGCCATGAAGGCATGTCCTTAGCATCCATACAACCATTCTTTAATCTGCTGTTTCAGAGATCGTAAGAAGAGTAATTTAGAACTACTTTGTTGTAGGTATGTACAAGCCAAGCAAACACCAAGGAAGTGTGAAAGATGAAAGACGACGCTAACCACGGGAGGCATATTGTTTTACCGTTTGCTTTCAAGAAGCGATAAGCATCTTTTCACATCGTCAGAGAACAGAACCCGCAGTGGCAACATGTGGCACGGGGAAGGGAAATCCTGCCAGGTCCAGGACCACAAATGACAGTTCCGTGAAAATGGGAAAGTTTTGTCACCTTTCAAGAGAAGATTAATAAAGTTGTCTGCTGCAGCGAGTAGAATCAAAAGGAAATCGACAAATCACCCTAATCGGTGCAATATTCGAGCGTTCCGTTGCGCTGCCTGATCAAAACCATTCGCGCTTTTATCATCCGCATCGGCTGCGATTCGATTCATCTTTTGCACTGGTGGTGGTCGGGCGTCGGCGCTCCGTGGGTGGTGGTGAAAAAGAATGGTATAAACGATGAAGTGCTAGAAAATTACAGACTCCAATGTAGCGTTTTTGCGCTTCTAATTTTCAGCTCTATATCGATGCAGTAGCACAGCAATACGGTTGGAATTCTAGGCAGGTCCAAGGTGTCATCCAAATCCCGTACGCAACGATGATCAAAGGGAAATTGCGTGAAATGTGAAGCACTGGCACTGCCGACGACAAATCATCACTGTGCTGTGCCAAATGTGTTCGATGTAATCAGAAACTGAACCGGTATCCGTTTCGGTATCCCGAACCATGGGAAAGATGTCACTCAGATCAGAATGTTGGTTCTAAATACCACGTATTATATCAACAATATGATTCACTTTTTCGCTAAAATTGAAAACCAAGAACTCTCAAAAACAGTAAATAAATTTGTTTTTGCTGATAAGTTTGCTCGGAAACTAATGATTTGGCAAGGAATCTGCAGTTTTTTATCACTTCTCACACAATGACGTCGAAGGTTTACATTAAAGAGTGTCCGAAAAAGCGGATTTTACCCTTCATTTGGCAACAAATGACCAACGCTATGTTTTGGCCGGATCTAGCCAGCTGTCACTACTATAAGAGGTACTAGAATGGTATGCTGCAAACAATGTTAATTTCGTCGCCAAAGAGATTAATCCTTCGAATTGCCCTGAGTTCAGACCGATCGAAAAATATTGGGCAATTGTCAAACGACAACTTCGAGGATGCGGTAAAGAAGTGACAAATTTACAACAAATGCGATTAAAGTGGAATGAGTTCGCCGGTACAGTGTCGCCCGCGACTGTGCAGATCATGATGGCATCGATCACAAGTAAAGTGCGACAGTTCGTTCGAAACGGTGAAATGTAATAACTTGTTATAAAGGGTGTCCACAGTTAAATTGCATCACTTTAAACTCGTCCTAAAAAGCAAGTCTTTCAACCGATTGTCATGAAATATTCAGGGAATAAAATGAAATGTATAATGTTGGTTTAGATATTTTTATTTCACTGTATTTCTTTACCAAATCCAAAAGCCGGAAGTTTCTTCTTAATACCACGTATAAAATTTTGTACATCGTTTGAACCGACATTTTTTTCAGCTTTCTACAATGACTTCAACATTTCCTGTCCTGTAGTGACAACTTTAGGATGCTTACGAAGCTCCTGCTTCATTATAGACCAATATTTTTCAATTGGCCGCGACTCTGGAGAGTTTCAGGGATTAAGATCTTGTACCACTCCAGAACATCCTTGGAGTAGTGACAAGAGGCTAGGTCCGGCCAAAAAATTATAGGAACGTTGTGTGTTTTGAGAAATGGAAGCAGTCGTTTTTTCCGGCATTCATTCATGGATACTTGACCATTTACAGTTGAAGTTGTCACGAAAGGCTTGCTCTGTTTACCACACGAACAAATCCCCTGCGAAATGATGAATTTCCTGGGGAACTTTGACACTTGCTGTTTCCCGATAGACTCTGGAACATCGAACTTGTCTTTCGCAGTCACATACTTGGTTGGGAAATTGTTTAAAGTCCGCTTTTACGTGTGTTTCATCGTCCGTGATGCAGCAGTGTGGTTTCGTCAACATTTGTTTGTACAGCTTACGCGCACGTGTTTAAGCTGTCCTATTCTGTTTTTCATTGCGGTTTGGAGCTTTCTGAACTTTGAATGAACGGATGTAGGCATTTTCGCGACATCCCGAACGGAACAGTTGGTTTTGCGTTTAAAGGCAGCAACCATTCGCTTGTGATCCTTCACACAGTACGGAACACTTTTTCTACCACTCACCTTCTTTTTACTTGAATTTTCAACACTTTCCGGTGGCTTGGTGCGAAGGAAGGGAGTTGTCGAGGTGCGTGTGCAAAATGTTTTCGCGCACTTGCTGTTCTTTCGACTCCATTTTCGAAACTACGACATATTTCACAATGAAACCCTTTACGTTCAGCTCGTCAAGTAGTCAGATGTCCACTGTTTTTCTCGTTGGTTAGAAAGGTTTGCAACTTTATGTGTAAAAAATACTCGATTGATATAAAATGCAACCTTAGTCCACTTCCACCGCCCTGAACACCTACCTATGCAGCGTTTGCCAGGCACGCCCGCAGACACGTATTTGTTTGTGTGCGACCTTACAGCTTTACCGAGTTTCTGGATACTGGGTTTTGCCATGGAGCTGCTCCAGCTCGTTATTTAATCTTCTCCCCCATACGCCATTTTCACATACCCCGCCAAAGATGGTCCTAAGCACACGTCGTTCGAATGCTTGCAGGTCCTTCTCGAGCATTGTCCACGTTCCGTTCCCGTAGAGACCTACCGGTCGTATCAGCTTATTGTACATGGTACACTAAGGACGGGGGTGAAGCTTAGCAGTCCTTATGGTCTTGTGGAGTCCATTGTGGAGCACGACTTCCGGTTTTTAATGTTTCCGAATTTCTCTACTGCAATTGTTATTCGACGTCATCAATGATTTGACGCACATTTCTGGCCTGTTTGGGCTCTATCGAGGTCGGCTCCTCCTGCCATCAGGCTCCTCCTGCCATCAGACTTCGACGCATTCACCTACAATCCAACCTTTTCTGCTTCACGTTTCAGCCTGGGGTACTGCTCAGTAATCGCCTGGATCGTACTTCCGACAATGTCTTCGTTGTCAGCAAAGGGAATGAATTTAATAACACCTTCTACCGCAATTGTTGAGCAGGGGACAGGAAAGACCATCCTCTTGTCGAAGTCCTTTACGTGTTTCAAACGAATTCGATAACGCACCCGATATCATCACACAGCACTGTAGACCATTCGTCGTTGCCGGGAAAACCGTTGTCATCCATAATCTTTTATAGGGGCTATTCATAAACCACGTAGACTTTATTTAGGCGGGAAGGGGGAGTTTGACCAAAGTCTAAAAATTAAAAAAAAAATGTATAGAGAAAAGTCTACGAGGGGGGAGGAGATTTACAAAAATGAGTCAACGTGGTTTATGAACTGGCCCATAGGTCTTAGTGGTTTCATCTAATGTTTCCATATTTTAATTAAAATATTTCATGTAAAAGAAAAAATAATAATTGTAGTATAATATTATTTTTCAGTAAGATGGAGCCCGTATCAACAACCGTCAGGGCTTAAATATGGCTGTGGCAGATCTTGAAATTTGTATTCTTTTGATTGCTTCCTATGGATATATGTTTAGGGCATAGCGCATTTCATTGTTTAAAAGATGGAACGAACAAAACTTGGTCGACTCAAATATGACGTAGTTTTTTTTAATTGTGCATTCAAAAAACTTGAACACCCCTCATTTTGTAGATGTATGCGTACGAAATGTTGACTCTATTTTGTTTTTGCCGTTTTCTATGGACGAATCTAGATTGAAGAAAGAAGAAGACACCGAGTGGTGATAAATCTGACAGCTCCCAGGTTAAAGTATAGGACGAACATTTTAAAATGCATCTAATAAATTCAAATTAAATTCTAATGAAAAGCGGTTGATTGTATGATGTACGAAAAACCCAAAACTACTTAGTCAAGACATTTTCAGCAAAATAAAACTAAAATAAAAATAATGTCGCTATTTTGCAGTATTGGACTTCCATCATACAACAAACAGCTTTTAATTAAAATTTAATTTGATTTTATTGGAAGCATTTGAAAAAGGTTTGTCTTATACTTTTACATGAAAGCTGTCAGATTTATCATCACTCGGTGTTTTCTTTTTTTTACAACCTGGATTCGTCTATTCAGTTGTCTTAATGGCGTCTAAACAAGAAGAGCAAATTATTCCAACGCCGAATTGGTAAAATCACTTAATATTGCCAGATCAACCGTGACGAATGTTATAAAAGTGTTCAGAGACCGTCTAACGACTGCCAAGAAGTCGGGATCAGGAGGAAACTGAAACCAGGAAGCCAATGCTACCGGAAGAATAATGGCCAGCATTTTCAAACCTTTCCTTCACTGATATCGGAAACAAATTGGGAAAGTTCCACACAACAGTGCTAAAAGCAAAGAAACGAGCTGTAGTGTCATCATATAAGGTTACAGTGATACCAAATCGAATTGATAATCAAAACAAAATAGGATGGAAGGTGTGAAATGTTAAGCCCAAAAGTTCGTATTTAGAAAATCAAGAGCCTAATCAAATAATTCTCTTGTGTTTTGTAGACGATGAACTTAAAAAATCAGAGATTGATCATTTACATAATAAAACGATCAGTGTGCATTTAATCATGTTTGGCCAATTTTTTATCGTTCCACCCTTTAATGTCATAGTATTATTATTGGAAAAATATTATTATCTATGTCACCAAGTTGATTTATAAATACTATAAGTGGCTATTTGTATAGTTCCTAAGGAATAAATATAAAAGCTTCTAGAAAACATAATTGTTTAGGTTTGAGTAGAACACCTTTAACAAATTGATTAACTCCAGCTAGCTTTGAAATTGGAAATATCTTCCCAACATCAGGGGATCCCAGTTGTGATCAGCCATTTCTGCTAGAACCAAATACGTGAAGAGAAAGTATCGATAGGGCCTAAAGAGCTCAGCAAGTTATTAAATTGAATAGAAGTAGTTTGAAATTGAGCGTAGCCCAAGTACCAATTTTAGTTTTATTCCAGCCGTATAGCGGTCATCCTAGCTTTGTTGATAAAACTATATGCATCTTTAAAGCAAATCAAAACAAATCAATAAAACCTTTACAACGCCATGAAGATTTTGGAAATGTTCTACTGCAAGGTGTTATGACCACTTGAGAACCTTCATAGAACCTATTGGCTGCCATGTAAACCAGCACACGGCCAAATGACCACAGCTGTCAAACGTCACTGTGATATGGTTTTTGTTGTTCTGCTTTGTTCGATTCTCTGCTCTTCTGATTCATTCAGCAGTAAATAATATCTAGGAAAAAGGTCCTATTGTTGCGAGAAATTTTGTTTTATGGCATAATATCAAAATATCAAACAAATTGAGTTTTAACACAGCATACCATGCTCCAAATCATATGGGTATTTAATTTTATGGTTAATATTGGCACGATAAGAGCCGAAAATAAATGCGCCTCAGCGATTATGCGAGTGTACATCAACAAAAACAAAATTGAAATCAATATATTCGATAAATTAATCATGAATTTCCTGAAAATTTATGGAATTAATTAAGGTTATCTAAAAGAATGAAAATATTGGTTTTGATCTACAGTTCACTTGCATTACATTTAAAATTTGGTGTATTTCCGAATTTTAATGATTTCTAATATTTCATTAAAGCGATTGGAAGAAATCACAGTTTAGCCAAAAAGCCAATTTATCTTCGCAATGGCTACTTTAAAACTATTTGGCCTTTTAGCAACTTTCCTCAGTCCCAATTTGCTGTTTAATGCATTTACTGGAGGCAGAATGTTTTTAAAATGCTTTTTCAACTGACCATAATAAGAAAATTTGAATGAGTCCAAAAACGACATTTTAAAACAGCATTTTACGAGATCATAAAGTCAAAATAAAACCTTTAATAGGAGTAAAAGGAATTTTAGAAGACAAGGTTTAAAGATCATTCTAAATAAGCTGTGTAGGTTCTCATAAACCTGACTTAAATTTTAAACCTACTGGCACCAATTACTGCCATAATATAACCACGATTTTTAGTAGCTTTCATAAAACTTTAATAAATCTTAATAAAGCTAGATGGTTTTGGCTATATTACTTGGGTGGGCTTTTGTTGGGCATAATTTAAATTTGGCGCACTGTACGCAATGAATAAAAACATAATTAGTAACGACAAAGCTTTGTTGCAAAATTTGGTGAAAAGCATGAAAAATCGCATTCAAATACATAAAATTATAGAAATAGTCTTCTCGAGTATTCAAACTAAAAATAAAATTTAGTATTCGTTATTTTTTGCTAAGAAATTGATTTTTTTTATAATGAAGTATGTGCTGTCAAACAAATCGGAGCTTTTTTCGAAATTGAACATTCGTGCATTTCACGAAAAAAGTAAAAAGAACTACGACAATTTTATTAAAAAAAAAAAAAAGAAAAATGAAACTTCTCACTGGTGGTCTTACAGTTGCATGCATATTTAACAGTTCTGCTTTATCGACTCCAAATGAACCACGGAATAGGCACAAACGTGGGGAGGGCGATGTTACATCGTGATTTTTTTTTCATGATTATTTTCTGGGCATTGATCCTGTCTAATTGAGAAAAGCAGCTGATCTGTGGTTCATTTCTTTAGGCTTTGTGGTCCTGTGAGCAGTAGGAGATATAAATGACGATGTTGTCACAATTTTTGACTGGATTAGTGTGACGCTTTTAATTGGATTTCGCGGTAAACAAATGATTTTTGCGCAACAGCAGAGACGCCAACATGTCCAGGAACGATAGAAAAAGGGTAGCGATTGGCTGGTTCGTGCAAAATTTATTACGTGCATTATACGAATGATGTGCAACGAAAGTGTTTTGCTGATAAGCTGTACGAATGTTACTTGTTTTCATTATTCGAAAACTGTGTTTACCGTGTGAGCGTTAGCGAGTTCACGAAAATATATACTCGAAAAAATGTATACCATAAACACTTTCACACTTTTCTAATGGTTGGCTCATGGCGTTATGAGTATGCAACAAAGTATGTATAAATAATTTATCTATAATTAATGACAAACACTGTTAATTTGTTTGCCTTATTTCACGATGAAAAGTTCAGATCTTCTGTAAACTTTGTCTTGTTATTGTCCGTTGATTAATCTCTATGTGAAGGTTATAAAATGTCCTTTACATCTGATAATTATACAGTGTAAAACATTTTCAAATTCAATTCCTGATATTTGATGAAAATGACATTCAAAGAAAATTGGAAGATGGAAAGGATCATGTTTATGTGAGAAACACTCATTTGAGAATAATTTCCATGAAACCAAGGCACCCATCGCAGAACAGAAGCCAATCCCGACACCAAACTGACTTTCTAGCTGACACGAACCCGATGTTGATCGATCATTTTACCATTTGAGAAAGGGGCTATTCAAAAGATAAACAAGCGGGAATACGACGCCTAGAAATGATTGAATGATAAAACTGCTTCTGTTTCAATTTAATGTTCTTAAAATTTACAGCACTGGATTGAGTTTGATTTTTTGTGTGGACCAAGTCTATATTTCGTTAATATATTCAAGCATATGCTTTCTTACATGACACGTGGTGTGATTGTAGGATAGTCTAACTGAAAACACAGACAAAACTTATGTATTGTAGAATGAGTGTTTTTTTATATACTTTTATTGAAGGGGGAGTGGTGAACATACTGACTTGATTGTTGTTATGGTTGATGGTTTGGCTCTGGGCTGTTTATTGTTTTTATAGATTTACAGGAAATAGAGTTGCTGGAGCTCTCAAATTCATTCCTTTTTGTTATTCTAATATCATCTTTTTTTTTTTCTTCGCGTTACAAGCTTATTCTTTGACACAATTAGCTTTTGTTTGCGCTTTACTTATACTTGGTATTTCCACAGTCATTAAATCAGAGCTTCCTTATCGTTCAGAATAGGACCGAGAGGTGTCCAATTTTCATGAAATAGATTAGATTTCATCAATTAATCAACAAACAAAAAATATAAAAAAATTGAGTTCACTTTCACTTTTTTTAAACACTATTTTTTTAAAAAAACTTTTTTTTTTAAACGAAGTAATAATGAATAACCTTGTGGGTATCAAACAACATTTCAGGTATACAAACAAACATATAAACACACTCAAGAACTTCTCTACCCACCCCTACCTCACTTACCGCGGTACCAACAAACCTACTATAAATACTACTATGATGTTTCCTTCAAGTCGAGCACTCGACACTGAAGAAATTTGAGTTGCCAATTTTTTGGAAGACTCTTATTATTATTTTTTATTGTTACTGGACATCAATCGACGAGTTGTTTAATTTATTTTACTGAATGAAGCAATAAAGATCATTTTTTTCCAATACATTTTCAATGATAATTTTTTCTCACTAATTTGAAATAGAAATCGCATTCTTTAAACATTCCCACCCCTTTTATTTGGGTGGAGAATAACGTCAAAGAAAAGCCAGAGAAACTTTGTCCTAAATCATTTAAAAAAATGTTTAAACATATTTTATTTGCCCTAATTCCTAAGCTGTAAGTGTTATAAAAGTACACATATAGAAACATCGGCATGCTTCAATCATACAGGATATCTCCTGTGTAAATCAACACATCATATTACCTTTCCGTATGAAACATTGCCAAATATTTCTGAATCCTTTTCCTGTGTCAGAATACTCCGGTGTCCCACCAACTTAACATGCAACCAAGACCAATCAGTGAAGAAAGGATCCTTAATAAGATTTCGGGACTGATTTCGACGTCGCCCCTAAATTCGTTATACCAAAAGTCGATTGCTATTGTTACTCCAATTTGAATAACGTCGTTTGTGTTTCCCCCGATCTCTGATGCTGCCTTCTAACTCCTTGATGCTTGAAAGTCCACACCCACCCCACGCAATTCCTGCAATATGCGACCATAATCTCAGCAGCAGCCAACAGCATCTTTCGGTCGCCCAGTACAAGTGATATCCTATATGTATCTACAAACACGAATAGGCAAAAAAAATAACGACTCGATTACGTCCTCTTTTATTCACATGTCGAACACTCTCTTCTTCCTTCATCCATGCAGTGAAAAAATACCGTCCGTTCAATGAGTAAGAAGTCTAATGCGAATCCGAGAATCTGAAACGTAATCCGTCATAGACAAACAATTTGCTTTCAGGATTTTTTTCTTTCCTTCGTTCGAATCCTCTCTGCTGATGGCTATTCACTTTTCTGACGCGCCGTTTTTGTGTGTCGAGTTGGGAAAAGTGACGCTTTATTTGACTGATTGTTGTTACGCTAGCTCATGATCCCTGGCGAAAGCCCATTCAGGGCATAGTTGAATCCGTCCGAGGGTTGCCCTCTACAGCTGAGGGTAAGTGTACTGAAGGAAAAAAGGGAAGAAGGTGGGTGCTTGTATCGAGATTATAAAAATCAAATTATGTCGAATTTGTTCCCTTTCTATGAACTCGGTCATGAGGACTTCCAACTGCTATTGAGTTTTTAAATTGCATTTATGAAGTAACAATCGAGATGGGTCATGTTTATCTATTTATCGCATTCAATCCACACAGGCGCTTTACCGCTTTACCTATCGTGAGTTTATTTATCAATCAGGAAGTTATGTTTTATGTTTTTGTGTTTCGGTATGCATTCGAAATGGAACATCATTCCGCAAAACTATTTACCTCAACCAAGAAGGAATGGCTTGGGCTGTACTCGTAAAATTAATTTCAAAAGCAATTTTCCAAGATTACATTTCGCTCCGGTTGAAGCTGAGCGGGGAAAAAATCCCGGAATTTTCCTAGCTAACAACTGTGTACGGGATGACTACAGCAGTGTTCTACCTTTTGGTATCTTTTTCAGAGAGCCGGAAATAATGGAAAATGGAACAGCTCCGGGCGGTTTTAAAACGCTGTATATGGGAGTAATGTGCGGTAAATCCTTTCGCATGACATGATAAACCAGCAATTATTTCTGCTCCCCCTCAGCCGCAGTCATTGTAACGAATCTCTGGAGCGAGAAAACTAGATTAAGACTGGACTGGAAAGTTGAAGCGGGAAAGGTTATTCCAGCTCAATTTGAAACTCAAGGTGGTTCGGTCAAAGGGAAATGACGTGCTTTATGCAATGCTCTACAAGTGTTTGTCTGCGAAATTTTTAAATTTTATTCATACATCAAGCCCCTTTTAAATTTTCACAACACGCACGAAATTACAGTTTTTATTATTGAAAAGATTTTAATGAAAAGATGGAAAAAATACATTCTAAACTAAATCAATTCAGTGTTATTTTTAAAGTAACTGAAAATAACATTATTGCATTATCAAAAAATGGACAAAAATTGCCGATTTTTCATGGGTTTACCTTCACCCGCTCTGACAAAACCCATGCCGCATCATTCATAAAGGGTGTATTCGATAAAAATGGCACACAGAAAATCTTCTGTAACTTTTGAATCGTATGAGTAAAAAACCTAGAAATTTGAGTAGATCTTATCCATAGTGTATTATTTACATCTGCCAAGTTTCACAGTTATACATACAGTAGTTCCAGTCATGTCGTCGAAAGTCGTACAACAATTCAAGAACCGTCCAAACATGTCAATTCGAGATGTCGCTAAAAAGTCTAAGGTGTCAGTCGGTTTTGTGCAGAAAACCATGAAGCGTGCTGGGTTACATGTTTACAAAGTGCAAAAAGCCCCAAACCGGAATGAAAAACAAAGCATCACTGCGAAAACCCGCGCCCAGAAACTTTACACGAAGCTGCTCACCAAATCCTGTTGCATCGTGATGGATGACGAAACATACGTCAAGGCCGACTTCCGTCAACTTCCTGGGCAAGAATATTTCGTTGCCAAGTCGAACTTCGATGTTCCGGAGCATGTTCGAAAGAAGAAACTATCGAAATTTGCAAAGAAGTTTCTAATCTGGCAGGCGATTTGCGGATGTGGTGAAATAAGTGCTCCCTTCATCACTTCCGGAACAATAAACGGTGTGATTTACACGGAAGAGTGCCTTAAGAAGCGTCTCTTGCCATTCATTAAGAAGCACAAAGGATCAACTCTGTTTTGGACTGATCTAGCATCCTGCCACTACGCTCGAAACGTATTGGAGTGGTACCGAGCCAACGGAGTCAATTTTGTGCCAATGGATATGAACCCACCAAATTCACCGGAACTTCGTCCAATTGAAAAAATCTGGGCAATTATGAAAACGGAACATCGCTAACATCCCAAAAATATAAAAACAGAGCTAGAACTGAAGCAAATTTGGGTAAAAACAACAAAAACACTGGAAAAATCGGTTGTACAAAATTTGATGAGTGGAGTGAAAAGGAAGGTGCGGGCATTCGGAATGGGAGACGAAATTGAATAAAACAAATGTTGTAAATCAAAACTCATTAGTAGTTCTTCATTCCCTGAAAATTTCAATAAAATCCGATAGTCAGTTTAATTTTGATGAGTATATATGTGTGTGCCATTTTTATCGAATACACCCTTTAGTAACCCATGAGTCAGCAGACAAAATTTGACAGCTCTATCAGCCGAACTGTAGCCGTGATGGCAAAAACAGTGAAGGACCGTTCAGAAGTGTGCGTGTTCAAAGAACGGCACCCCGCCGCGTCGAAAACGGACATCGTGTGGCATTTTGAGGACGATGGATAGGCCCGTTCCGGCATCTACAACGTCTTGGAACTATTAGACAACAATCAGAGCATCGAAAGAAAGCCCGGTTCCGGACGGCTGACGACCCTGAGCGACAAGAAGCTCCAAAGAATGCTGAAGAGGAAGACCGAAGGAAAAATGGCTACATCGCTGCGTGCGCTTGGTCGGGAGGTCGGTTCAACCGGCCAAACAGTGAAAAAGTACCTGACAAACATGAACCTACACGTCAGGAAGCAGGAGTCGCGTCCACTGGTTTCGGAGCTGCAGGCAATGACGCAGCGGCAGCGCCTGTATAAGATGGTCAACTCGATTTTCCCGGCCAATCGCGACGTGGCGGTGGTGATGGACGATGAGACCTATCTCACCCTGGATGGCAACGACTGGCAGGGAAACTCGTATTTTAGTTCTTCCACGAAGGAAGTGAGCTCCGAGGTGAAGTTTATTTCACACACCAAGTTCCCCAAGAAGGTGCTGCTATGGCTGACAATCAGCGAAAATGGGCTGTCTTTCGCTCCGGACTGGCCGTGAACGGGAATATTTATAGTACGAAATGCCTGTCGGAAGTTGCGTCGTTCATCAAGAAATACCATAAGGGCGAAGACGTGGTGTTCTGGCCAGATCTGACGTCGGCCCACTACTCGAAGCAATTGTTGGAGGAGATGGATGGGCTGAATATCGATGTGGTACCAAAGTCGGCGAACCCGCCCAACGTCGACCAACTGCGTCCCATCAAGTCCCAGTTGGTCAACCTGGAGCGAAAGATCTACTCCAACAATTTTGTAGCAAAAATTGAGGAGGAATTGAGAAATAAAACGAAGAAAGAGCTCAAAAACATACCTACATGCATGTTTTCGTCCGCCATGGCGAAACTGCCGGAAGCTTAAATAATTACCTTCAATGGGAAATTTATCAAAAGCAATTATCTGTCTTAGCTTGTTTTTTATCACCATCCGAAAAAAGTCAATTTTTTAATGCAAACGTTATATAAAATCTCAACCTGCCAACGCTATGCAGGTGCGTCAAAATCACCTGCATCCTGGCATCCAAATTTGACATGGTTCGCCAGCGAGTTGCGTGAGCTTACCTCCGTCCTTCTAGCGTTTTGCACAGGATACACGTCGTACGAGAGCTAAGACTGTTTGATGAAGGTGCTTGTGGAGCCCATAGGATGCAAGACTTCCACTGATAATACGGATTCGGATTTTATGGCTGTTACTATTGCAGTAACACGTGAGCCGAGAAAGACTAATTCGTCAAATACATCTGCGTCGATCGTTACACTGCTGCCGGCTCCATCGTAGGTTTAGGTGAATTTTTGAGAGAGACGCAGCTAAGAAGGTTCATGTCACTCCATGTGTACTGACTTCTTTGAGAAAGACAGAGGTATGTATTTCCAACTTGTGTCCTGGCTTGCGAGCCAAGGTTTAAGCGCCATTGTCTGCTCTCTGAAATGAGTAAAATTTAAAAAAAAACTGGGATGGGTGTTGTGTCCTGGATAAATCCTAGGATCAATTCTCTGAAACGATAAAAGTTATAAATTGATCCCACACTGTGCCATAAGCTTTAAAATCAATTTTCTGTGTTATTAAATTTATTTTATCACATTCTGAGTGTCTTCTGGATGGATAGTTTACAATCCGAGTTTTCTCTTATTTGATATTTAATGATATTCAATGATATTTATTGTACATATCTCCTTTTTAAGTTTCGCTTTGTCTGTTAATATTTGTAAAAAGTTTTCTTGCTCTAATGCCATTGAAATTCCAAATAGCAACATCTGTAAAATCAAACATCTTGTTAGAAAAAAATATTCAAAATACTGCCGAAATTATAAAATTGTTAACTTTGTTAATGGTAATGCGCAACCTCAACGCAAGTGTCATGCTGAAATGCTGATTAAGTCTTTAATGCCCGTCATCATATTGGCCCATTCTCTTAAGATAAATCGTTCTGAAATGAAAAGACAATCCAAGAGCCCGCTGTAACCACCAATAAAACCAAAATGACAAAAATACAATTTACACCCCCTCACTCCGAGACTTTCAAATTGGCAGCCATGCCCATGCTACGCCAACCAGCGCCTCCATGGTTCAGCCGGCAATCCCCTGTGCTCGCATGATTCGTAAAGGCGTGAGACGGGAACTTGTGAGGACCGGAAGTCGCACCCTTGTTCCAGGCCATCAACTCACCCTCTACAGCCAACCAAAAATATAAACTTATTATACAAAAACTATTCGCAAAATAATGGGAGAGAAACACAGAAAAAAATGAAAAGAGCTCACCCGGATTTCCAGAACATTTCGTTACTGTTGTTAGAATATCGAGCAACCAGAGCAGGTCCGTGTGCCCTTCAGATTACATTCTGTTCTTGAAGAGTTCACTCCAAGACCATGAAGCAAACATCTCTGACTTACGCGGCTATACACGAGCTCCTCCTACCGCAAGGCTGTATGTCCGTCTTCCGGTCTATTATGCGGTTAACTGTATTATGTGAGGTTTTGCCGTCGATGAACAGATGATGCGTAGAGACTTTATATTCACGGCACTTTTGGAGGAACTACCACAAAGCGAATATTCTGTCCGTGGTAGACCGTTCTTAGATGAAGCCAGGTTGATAACTTCTTAAGAGTCTATTTTCTAGCGGCGACCATCGTTGGAAAATGATTTGGGATAGCACTTTGTAGGCGGCATTCAGGACAGTGATCACACGGTAGTTGTGGCTGTCAAGTTTGTCACCCTTCTTGTTGATGGGATTGATAACCCCATTCGTTTACTCCTCCGAGAGGGGTTTGCGAATGCAGGCAATTGATCACCTTGACCGATCCCATCTTGCAAAGTTTTGCTCCGATACCATCCACAGGACTGAAGCGGCTGTCATCCACGAACATCAATCGTGAAGCCGAAAACGTGGCACTGCGTATGGTGCTATTTTGACAGCTCGGTATTCTTGAAGGCTACATGCAGCAAACACAATATTCGCGGTGGAAATTGTCGTATTTTGTCGTTAATTTGATTCGAGATAAAAATCATCCGTGTTGTACTTAGGGCAGTGGTTGTCAACACGATAGTTTTTGTTTTCATTGTGTGTCAGCCAGGTATTAAAATGTTTTATATGAATTACTGATACTATTTGTTTGGTAGTAGAAATATTGTAAACTAATATAATCCATTGTGAACCGAGCTTAAAATGTTTAAATCATCACTAGCGCCAAACCAAGAGTGGCAGGATTCAATAACTAACGCTTTCTTCAGTCCTCTGATACTATCCCTCTCAACCGAGGAGAGAGGGATACTGTGTATCAGGTAATGTTTAATGTCAGACAAGCCCTGTATATCACATTAGATGCACTATACAGCGCACGTTGTCCGATTTTAGGTTTTTAGTATATATCGGGAGAAAAATTCGTTGTCGGTTGTGACTTATTCTGGTTTCCAAGCACGACGATAATATCCCTTTTTTCTTAAGAAAAACTAGGGTTCCGAGAGCACTGTAGAATAAACTATCACAATGAAACAATTATATGTTGGACTGTTAACTATAATACTCGCGGTTTTTTATTAAGTTTAAATTTAATTTTCTCCTTCTGCTCTCTTATTTTGCACACTGTGCAGTGTTTATGAAAGCATGTTTGAACGACGATCTCTTTTGTATTCTTGATTTAAATCGCATGCAATAGCCAAATTTCCAAATAATTCTTTGGACACTGAGTGAATGTAGAAATCAAAGGAGAAATTTAGTTTTATATCTTATTACTATGCTCGCGTTGTAGGTCAAAAATAGAACCGCATTCCCTTCGCCAGAGTATCATGCCTCTTCGAGACCATCAGTCAAAATTCAATTATGAATCTTAACTGCTCATCAAAAAGACGGTCACTGGTTCGTTGTAATCCCGAAAGGCTCTGCTTTCACTTCTTACGAAGGTATCATCGTCATCGTCATCACCCGGACCAAATCCATGTGGGTATGTCAAACCCTCAAAGGGATTGGTGAACCCTTGTGTGTTTCTTGCCGTGCCCACTGAATACGATGATAGCTGCTGCAGTGCAGCTTTCCGCTTTTGTTGTTGTGAAGTGAATGATAATTCGATAACAGCTTAATTTGCCTTCGAGCCATGAGCAGCACCAGTTCTGACTCTTTGTGTGGCTTCAATATTCTTGCCGAGACGATAACAGAAACGGTTGTCGTCGTTGGTTATTCCTTCTGATATGGTAGACATCTCACTGTTTTGGCCAGAAGGCAAATGACTGAAGTCAGATTCTTGTCGACGACGACGGAGAACAATCGGGCGTCGATTATGCAGATATGGCATTCAGCTAGATTCCTCGATATAGAATGTCCCGACTTCAGTCAGTGAGCCAGTCAGGCAGTACGGTTTTTAATTTTTCACGCTAATTTATATTCATTATTTGGTAATTTCTTAACGATTTTTCCATTTACTTGAGCTAAGGCTGCCGGATATTCTATAGCGAGTAGGTATAATGCCGTCGTCAGGCAGATCGATGTTCGTAATCTTTATGAGGAGGCATGTTATAATGGTCCTATTGTTGTTCAAATTAAGTTTAGCTGTAAATAAATTCAAACATTTGGGTAAGCAGAAGCTGCAGCACGCGCAGGAGGCAGAATTTCAACGGCATTATTATTGAATCAAATCTCACCCAGAAAGATCGTAATTTCGTTATTGGCACCGTTTTTTTTTCATGGCTGCTGTCTATTCGTTTGGTATGCATTGCGTTGTTGTGCACTGGTGGTGCTACCCGTTTGTTGTTGGTGTAATTTAACAGCATTAAGTTTACCCTTGCCTCCAGCGGTGTTAGTTTTTTTTATTTTGGTTGTTGCTTCCTCTGGGTAAGTTGTGTGTAAATTATACTGACGAGATTGATGTATCAACCCCTTGTCATTGGAAGGCCAAAATTTGGAGGCACAAGGTCATTTGAGAGTTGTTAAATTATATCGATAATATGTTATCGGACTAGGGTGGGTGTACCAGGGGGTCTTCATTAGCTTAGTTAGTAGCACCGCAGATATAAAACAAACCATACTAGGGGTGGCTGGGTTCGATTCCCGGTCCCGATCAACGAGTTATTCGGGTTAAAAAATCTTACAACTTTAATGATTGTAGTTTTCACATAATTATCCCAATTTAATGATGTCCCAGACAATGATAGATATTTGTATGTTACACAGTCATATACACCGTGTCCAATATATTCTCATACAAAATAAAACTCAATTTATTTCAAATCGATAATCCAGATTTTATTAATAACTTTACCCAATATATTGCAATATAATACTGATCAACTACAGCATATGTTTTGGAATAACACCGCCTTTAACCTTTTTGACCAGCTCCAGACGTTTTTCGAAACCATCACAGGTGGCACGTACGACTTACATCGGTATTTCCTTCAAAATTCGTTTGATAGCGGGTTTGAATTGGTTCATATTAGGCGCCCTGTGGTCATTTACCTTCACCAGCATGTATGAGCATACGAAATAATCCAAGGGATTCAGATCTGGTGAACTGGGAGGCTATTCATTCTTGTCCAAAAAATCGGTCAAATGTTCTCGGCACCAGCTCTGAACGAGATTTTCAGTATGCGATGGCGCTCCTTGCTGCTGAAACACATAGTGATCATCTCCAAACACATTGCTGCTTTCGAGACTTGCTCTTTCGAGTCGTTTCTGGTTAGAAGGTTCCGAAACTTCGTGAACCTTACGTTTCTTGAACGCTTGGAATCCGAGATCATTTTGCAGTATATTGTGCGTTGACGATCTCGAAACATTCAGATCTGCGGCCATTTTACGTACAGAGCGCTATGATTTTCGTTCCCTGACCACTTTAGCAACTCGTGCAGCCCGCACCGTACGAGTACGACCGGATCTCTTCCGGTCATACAACCAGCAGGAGTCGTGGATGGTTCGGTACACAAAATCCAGCTTTACTCCGAGGTTTTTCAAATTTCTGAAAATAGCGCCCGGGTGCTCACCTCCTCTCAAAAACTTTTTTATCACCACAACACTGCAAAACTACACCCAAAACATACGTGAAGCGTGTTGCGTAGTGTTTTTTTTACATATTTATTTTTCCGTCGGCCTATTTCCTCACATGGTGACAATCACCGATACATTTTGAGCACCTTGAGAGAGATGACTGTAATGTTTTGACAAAACAAATAAAAGTTAACACATATCATACGCTTCTGTACAATCAAAACCTCAATCAAATTAGGAAGACAGTAGTTCCAGTAGTTCCAAACTTACAAACTCCTTACCATGACCGCAGCTGACGCGACAGTGTGCAATTATCCAAAAGATGTCAACAACAGTGCCAGGACTCAGGTTCAACGAAGGATTGACGTTTATTACACTCATCACCAGGCTTATTTACGATCGAAACACATTGTCTCCCTTCGAACCGGTCAACCGATGCTACCGCAGTGGACCATATTTTTAATTACCTACCGTTTGATTGTTACCAGTTTTGACCCATCTATCCGTATAGGATTGCAAATTTCAAACGCATAAAATTTTATTTTTATTTTCACTGTGGCTGTTATTGTGTACGTTTGACATCTTTTAACGATAATGGCACGGGTGTAAGACATGTCTGAAAATCCATTCGCGGCAGTCAGCCGTAAACAGAAATGACACAGAGACTCGTCGTAAAGTCGCGAAGTGGTTCTTCGCGCCGAGTTTGGAACTGAGACATTTATCAGAAATTTTTCGAGAATGAGCATTTCAAGCGTCCGGCTCAACTCAGTCGGTGCTACCGTTCTGGACCCGGTTGGTAAACGATCAGTGGAAAGAGACACGTCGGACAATTAAGCGTGTATGGTGATCGGTGCGTCAAGGTAATTAATCAAGATAATTGTCAATTTTGAGCCCGTTTGTATCCCCGTTTCGACTGATAATGTTGACGTTTAACAACGTAATTTAACCCATATGAGAACCTTGGGCGCGTAAATGTACAAATGTCCAAGATGAAAAATTACGTATGCTGATTGAGTCATCTGAAGGCAGAGCACACATTGCACCTTTCGCGGTTAGTAGCCAGGCATGGTCTGTTTGTCTGTCGCCGGTGGGGAGGGTTTCGGGAGGACACAAAAAGCTGCCGTGGGGTCATTCCGGTGGCATTGCCATCAAAGTGTTATCGCACCCGACCGACGACGACGACGACAACGACATCGACGCTTCCAGGCGCTATAATGCTGTTTATGTGTGAGGTTGGTGGCAGGGGCTTGCCTTGACTAACTGTCAGTGAGTATAATTATCACAAAAGCAACTGTTTCCCCCTTCCTTGAAGGTATTTTCCACACACAGTGCACTTTTCAGTCAAACTCCACATATTAAGGAATTTCTCGCATTGTGTTTCTTTGAGGCGCGCAATTTTACCCTTCTTTATCTTTGCGCGCTTCGGCTTGCTGGTTGACGACGTTAGGAACGAAACAAAACCCTCCCGAGAGGCGGCTTATAGCGGTGCTTTGGTTTTGCGGTATGCAACCAAAGGAAATCGAATACCTACACTTTATGTGGCGCTGCTGGACGAGAACGCTGCCAAGAGAAATGATTTGATGTACGGTGCTGTGTGGTTAACCCTTTGAGGACGGTGTGTTTTAGGTTTTAGGTTTTCTGCAGTACCTTCCTTAATGATTGGGCTATTCAGATTACCTAAATGACGATTTTCCTATGCTGTTTATAAGAAATGCCTCAATTCACTCTGCTGCATGTAAGTCATTTCAATTCTAAGGTACATTTAAGTATCAAACATTCCGAGTAGAGTCTGAAATCAAATTAATAACCGAATATGATGTACTGTTGTGGAGTAAATGATTTTATCCGTGTGATAATGATTAGCCCGGTAAACCGTTATAGCTATCGTTTTGGTCGTTAACGGCACAGGAAAAAATAATTAATTCTAACAAGCGTGTTAAATTATTTATAGCAATATGAAAACTATTTTTTTTTATCGAAAGTTTGGTTTCAATTTATTGAAGGCGTCAATAAAAGAATCCTAGAGGGTTTGAGCTGTATAGTGGAATACTTGTAACTATAATTTAGAAGAAAAATTAGTAATCTCCATTTATTTCCAACTACCTTTGCTGACACTGAAGAAGTCTGCACATTGTAGACGAAATACGCGTATCTGTCGAAGATAAGCAAAGGTAGTTGGAATTAAATGGAGATTACTAATTTTTCTTCTAAATTATAGTCAATAAAGGTTTTCGAATTAAAATATTTAAATTATAGACTTTTCTCAGCTAGCGAAATTATTCAAATTTTGAAATAGCACTCTTAAAAATACGATTTCAAATGACGTCCTGCAAAGCATCCTGAAATTTGAGCACATTTGAATATAAAGTGATCCTGCAAACGCCATTTGAAGTTTACATGTTTACACGTATTTTAACCCTACGTCAAATAAAAATGCTATTAATTGGCAGGATCAAACACCTGCCCAACCAGCAACACTATACTGTGCAGTGTGGCATAGAAATCATGATTTTGTGCTCTATTCCACGTGCCAGATACACCGATGTTGTCTACTGGGCAAATGATTGAAATTACTAGAACATGAACGATAAAATAATCTAGAACTTGAACGATCAGCGTATCTTGTTCGTTCCATTTATTCGAAAAGTTATGTTTTCAAAGCAAACCAAAAAAAAAGGTTTAACATTGCACAGTGGGAGAATGCGAATTTGAATGGAAATTTTCAGCAACATTTTCAGCCTAAGTTTGATGTTTTGGAGCGACAACTTTGCTGGAAAATTTGAAATAAAAAACGTTACAGCAAAATAACTGATTTTTATATGGACACCCGAAGCTACTTAGGAAAAAATGCTCTAATTCGGTCATTTCAAAAGGTACAGAAAAGTTTATTCCATCAAAGTTGCTTAAAATTATTTAATCTACTTCTTTTTTCAAAAATGTATGCCGGCAATAAAAAAGTTAGATTTTTGATTTCTCTGAAGATAAGGACCACCCTAGTTTTCATTTACACCAAAAGGAGCATTATTGTTGTTATTAGAAAAAAAAACTTTATGGAAGACAATTTTGCTCTAAAACTACAAACTTAGGCTGAAAGTGTCTCTTTCCAGCGTGATACATATATATTTAATATTAAAAATCTATATTTAAAAAAATCGTTGATTGAAAACAACTGAATACGGAGGGTATGGATTTTATTGTTGATCACTGAGTGCTGATCTATGAGTAATGAACACTGAGTGCTTAGCACTGAGTGTTGAGCACTGAGGGCTGAAAACTGATTACTGATCACTGAGTGCTGAACGCTGAGTGCTGAGGTGATTGTTGTGCAGTGAGTGCTGAACACTGAATGCTTAGTTCTGCGTGGTGAGCTCTTAGTGATGAGCTCTGAATATCACGCAATCAATATTGAGCTCTAAGTGCTGAACTTTGAGTGCTGAGCACCGACTGCCATGCACTGTATGTTGAGCTCTGAGTGCTGAAAATGGAGTGCTGATCACATAGTAATGAACACAGAGTTTTGTACACTGAGTACTGAAAAATGTGTGCTGTGTGCTGGGTGCTGAGCAGATTGCTGAACGTCACACACAAAGCAGCATCCAGGCTCGATAGCATATAGCATAGCACTCAGCTTTGCGCGGAACTGCGGAGTGCTGCAACTCATGAGGGTTCCTTTACGTCTTCCTCAACTCAGCCGTGAACATGGACGCGGTTTCTGGTTCCTCAGCGCTCACATTTAACTGCCAAAAATGTAGAGGAGTTCCGTGTTCGGTGGCAGTTTTAAACCCGCCAGCGGAGAAATTTCCCCAACTGGATGGACCACTGTGAATTGTAAATCCCATTCAAAGTTTGAGCACAGTTAACTAAGTGAGTTCAAATTTTGGGTGGCGTATAAGGACCTTCTTTGAAAATCAAAATTAGGGCCATATTTGAAATTAATGCATTAGGAAGTGAAAACTTCAAAATTTGCATAACTCTATTGTCCATGTTTTGTAACTGTTCTATAAACCTTTCCTCCTTGGTCATGACAGTAATGTGACGTCGGCACCAGCATTTTTTCTTTTCATTTTTCCTCAAATGATAGCTTCCATGAAATGACGTTAAATAAGTAAAGGAAAACATAATGGTATTTATACATTAATTGTTATGTTATTTAGTCTCCGTGCGAGGAGTAACGATTATGATGTAGAAGCAGATGTTCGCTCATCACCATGAGGCACCAAGAGTGAACATTAATGTTTTTGGCTAGAATGAAAGATATGAAGAGAAAGTTTTGATAGTTCCGCCAGTGTGCGGCAGGCTTGGAAATATAACAGATGTTTTAGGAAATTGTTGGCCTGTTGAAGTGGCGGACTTAGTCTGTGCTTTGACCTACCCCGCAGTGGGATGTTAGGCAAAAATGTCGTTGGTTCGAGTACCACTGTACACATGCCCTTTTCGCTCAACTTTTCTATTTGGCGAAGTTCTGGCGAGTTTGGGATCGCCTGCCAGTTGTTCTTGGCAAATTTGTCGACTTTCTTCTTCCGGAACTTCTTCGGAACATCCAGGTGGGACTTGCCGACGAAAAACTTTGGGCCGGGGATCTGCTTGGCATCCGCTTTAATGTACGTCTCGTCGTCCATTACGATACATTTCGGCTGCACCAACCACTTGCGGTACAGCTTCCTGGCGCGGGATTTGGCCACCGTATTCTATTCATCGATTTGGCTAGGCACCTTCCTTACCTTGAAGACATGAAGTACACCCCGCTCCATTGTCTCCTGGATGAATTTGACGGTAGAATTGACCATCTTGGTCACGTCCCGAATCGGATGACTTGGATTGCACTTGAAGTAATCCCTCTCCATATCAATTTCAATGGGTAAGT
The DNA here is from genome assembly GCA_034211315.2 of Aedes japonicus. Taxonomy (NCBI): domain Eukaryota; kingdom Metazoa; phylum Arthropoda; class Insecta; order Diptera; family Culicidae; genus Aedes; species Aedes japonicus. The sequence goes on along the minus strand of JASCZW010003254.1, from coordinate 105,600 downwards.
GGCCATCTGTATTCCAAGCAAAGACGCAAATATGTATAGCAAGGTGCTGGCTTCAAGGTGTACTTTGGACCAAGGGGTTCTACAACAGTTAACCAATTTCAAATCGCTAGTTGCATATTGATAGTAGATTCTACCGTGTGTATTGAATTTGAGTATACGAGGATTTATGCTAATTTTTCATCTAAAAAGACATCTTGTTAGTGTAAAATTGAGTTAAAGCATTATTCTAATGTCTGCTATTTGATATGTTTAGTTCTCGTCTACATTTTTTAAACTAGCTGCCCTGAAATAGATACGGATATTTTATCAAAGAAAGTCAACAGTTTTACAAAGCTTCACTTTTTTTTAAAAAAAAACCACTAGCTTTTAATGGAACGACTTTTTTTTTAAATGCTACACTGAAAATTAAATTATTTTTTTATTACGAAATCGGAGATAGAATTAACGAGCCTATTTATTCGTTGTTTTTTGCAACGAGACTCATATGTACATGTCAGACTGACATGTACTATTTATGAAGCTTCTTTCGTGTTCCATGCCACACTCGCAATTGTCGAAAGTACAAAGCGTTTGTTGACACAGAAAAAACTTTCGTGCATTGTACGAAAACAATTCAAAGAGCTTTGAATATGTTGTTACAAATATAAAAATACATTTTCCTGATGGTTTCATAAAAAAAAGTCCATACTGCTAGAACGTCCCGAAATGTAATTCGGAAAATGCGCAACCATGAGGAGTTATTCATTTTTTTTCGGACCTGGAGTTAGATCCTGTAGTTTTGAGAAAAGGTGTTACTAAATCCGTAGTTCATCTCACTAGGCCATGTCCACTCGTGAAAAGAGGCTCGATAAATGAGTATGAAATCACATCTTTTAAGATCGCTTTTATATTTTAGTTCGGTAGCAACACCATCATGTATGAGTAAGGCAGAGAAGGCATCGATTGGCTCTTCTTCACGAAATTTATTTCGTGCAAAAAGTTGTAATGATTTTTTTTTTTAAATTAGTTTGTACATTTGTTAGGCTCAGGTGTGTGTAACACTTTACGGAACCGATATTCAATATTGTCATTAACAATGTTCTATTTTTCGATGTAAGAAAAGTTTGGTCACAATTACTCGTGGCTAGCTTGAGGTTAATGGGTCACATTATTGTTTGGAAGGGGCTAGGCAGGTAACTTATTCATGGTATTATTTGCTCCTCGTGGTTGCGAAATCTTCGGAATCATCGGTCCCTGTAGCCCCGTTCAGGAACTAAACCGTAGATGGGGGACCAAAGTTTGCTGGACAGGTACAAGTAGCACGGAAACAAAAGGATAGTGTAACTAAGCCACAATGGCAGGGCATTTACTTGAGTGACGGGGGGCGATGATATTCCAATCTTAGATCAGTCAAACAAAGGAATTTGTAAATCGCTTGCATGTAGGGAAAATCACGCATTCCCAAAACATCTCTTACCTCGTGGAAGGGCTGAGGTGTAATGATAGCATTTCACAATTTGAGAAGCAATTTAATGTGACATACAATTAACGAGATATTGGTTGTGTGTACAATATCTATTTTTACGAAACGAGTGAAAGCTATTTTACGAAAAATAATTTTCAGTGTTGAAAAGTGTTAAGCACTCAACACTGAAAAAGTTTGTTTTTCGTAGACAAAATAGACCTACATCTTTATCTGTCAAAATAGAAGCTTTTCTAGTGGAATTTAAAAAAATTAGCTCACATTTGCTAGTGATAGTTTGAAAAAGTGTTTCAGTTTTTAAGATTTTAAATTGTAAAAACGAACTAGTGAAGTGTGAGTTTTAAATTTTCTTGGTTTTCCAATTAATTTTACAAAGTTTTACTATGAATTGGTAGATAATTCAAGCTTGAATATTGTTAGAAGTATCAAATCATTCGTCTCTGCAAGGGTTAACCAGATATGAAATACGCGTCAAGCGAAATAGAAGACGGTAGTATCGTTTTCAATCTCTTTACATCCATACCGCCTTAGCCGGGCGTTCGTCGTGGGGGCATACCTGAAAACAACACATTGTATCGGCAGCCGTTAATAACATAATAAGAAAAACAGTGAAAGAGATCCGCTCAACAGATGAGAGAGGAATTAAACTCATGCCGCCGCCTCCACCACACATCTGCGCCCCCGTGGGTCTTCGCACTATTCATCAGCCCTCGGCACTTGTGGCCAAGTTCCGCCCGTACCGTGTTCGCACATTCGCAACTTGAATCACCGAAGCAATGCGATGATGATTAACGCGTATAGTGTCTGTATAGTGTAACTAATTATCTTATTAAGTGTAACAATAAGTTAATTAATTATTTATACACGTTTTGATACAGCAATTTGCTTTTCCATTGCGAACAATCGTTTTCAAGACCAACGGGAGCTTTTCGAAGCTCCTTTCTTGGTCACATTGTAATCACGTCTTGTCTGCCACAGATCAGTATTATCGTGAATGATTAATAAACACACACAAACTGTCGAGACTGAGGATGGCTTCTTTTGAAAAATGGCACAGCAGATATCTCAACACCACTGCATCACATCGGTCGGGGTTCATGTGAGCTTCAAAGACGGGCGCCTCTCACGATATTATGATCCCTTCCACGGACGAGGCGTAAGTACTTTCAAACTCCAGTTCTAAAGCGGCTAGGATAATAATTTTCCATCCAAGATGACCACAAAGCGTGCGGATCTGCGGTATAAAACCGATCCGACCCGTATCGAAGAAGGCAAGAAGCACTGAAATATAATAAAGTCATTAGCGGCATTATTCCCCTTGTGTACGTTCGAAGGGAATGCTAGCGATGTAGAGTCATGTATGAGCTTAAAGTGTGGTTGTTTGGAGGCAAAAAAGTGTTGGTTCAAAACAAAACATCTTCATTATTCATTCTTCCCGTACTGGTGGACTTCTTGTGGTTTAAAACATTTTTCACCGCAGGTTTCTAGGCCAGACAGGCTGGCTCTTTCTGGACCGCGTACGGTTTATCTGGAGCAGTCATGTCAATCTCATGTGGAGAAGCTGCCCTTAAGGCACACAGGGAAACTCTTTCCTGCAGTGAGCAATTAAGGTGAACTATCTTCCATTTTGGGGCCGTATTTAGATTGGATTTTAGCCAGGATCTTTCACTTTTAGGTAAAACTTCAAAATCATACAAATGCACGATATGCTTCATTAAGTTTCGCTTGTTTTACTATTCGTAGACTACTCCGTAAGTTTGAAATAAACACAGTATTATAAACATTTGCGTTTTGGCCAATGTAGTTTCAAATGAGGCATTCAAATAAGTAAACATCTATCGCTTTTAGACACTGTAATCTATTTATGTAGCTCGCCTTCCATTTACTTGAGAAACACTCGTAATTCCTAAAAACAACAAAACCACATAATTTTCGACATTTAATATAATATGCAAATCAGGTCATCGCAAACGAGGCGCGAGCTGTCTCCCTCCTGAAACGATTCATCACCATACTGTCTCGTCATCGTCGGTTACACCGTTAGAGCGTCGCATCGGCGGCGGGATGACATGGTTAAGCGATTCCCTCTCGTTCATTATCGTGACAATTTGTCGAGAATTGTCTCTCTGGCACCAGGTCTCAAAGGGAATCGACTAATACGGGAATGGGATACGTGACGAGCGAGGGAGAACAACTTTCCCTTCGATGAACCCTTCTGCTCGACAAGCTGCAAAGTAAACAGTTTGCCGGTGATATTTAGATTCATGTCACCACATTGGCACCCTTATGTTTGCTCATTTTCGACACCTCTTGGTCGCATCCATCGCAGCATAGCATCGCGCTTTGTAACCCTCTCCGGCGGCGAATCATTATGTTTACCGATGTGCAGCCAAATAGGCAACGCCTGGGGATGTGAAGCGCAAATCTTGTAAACCCTCCCTCCCTTCTCTTCAGGGCTTCACGCAGTAGAGGACAATAGACTGAATTTAATGATAATTGAATTTGGGTTCGGTTGATTTGTTTTGGTGTAAAACAGATAGACATGGTATCAGCTGAAACCAGTGTTCATCGAAATGCTGATAAAAAAAGTTTTAGTTAAACTTAACCCTTAAATTATTAATGAATGCTACAAAATGCGTTCATCGAAGTTGTCCTAAAAATTTGATTTACTTATATCGGAATATGGCATTCTGTTCTAATCTATTATTTTTTAATCGAGTCTCTGTTAATCCAATAGAACCTTTACCTTTAGAATATAAGATGATGGTTCTACAACTGATTTATTAAAAAAGGTAAAGAAAGTCAATTGAGTCCTGGTCCTGGTTGTACTCTTTTCACGAAACTGTATTTTCATATTTCCGGGTATGTTAAAGAATAAATATTTCTAACGTTCGGAATCCTATGAGCCTAGCAGCATCATCAAATACATACACCGTGTCCAATATATTCTCATACAATATAAAACTCTATTTATTTCAAATCGATAATCCAGATTTTACTGATAACTTTACCCAATATATTGCAATATAATACTGATGCAATATAATACTGATACAGCAAATGTTTTGGAATAACACCGCCTTTAACCTTCTTGACCAGCTTCAGACGTTTTTCGAAACCGTCACAGGTGGCACGCACGACCTCCATCGGAATTTCGTTCCAAATTCGTTTGATTACGGTTTTGTATTGGTTCATATAAAAGACTGTATTCGATGAAATTTGGACACACAAAATAGGCCACCAAAATTTTTCCTTTTTCTGGAAATAAAGTACTACTAAATGGTTAAGTTTTGACATCATTGGTTTATTGAACCTCTTCTTCCAACCCAAAATCCCGCACCTTTGCCTTGACCCCTTTCATCAAATTTTAGGCAATAATAGGACCGACTTGCTTACTTACTTTTAACCACACTTTCTTTAGTTCAAGTTCATTTTCTATCAGTTTTGGAGTATTAACGAGCTTTGCCTTCATAATTGCCCAAAATTTTTCAATTGGGCGAAGTTCCGGAGTTGAGGGTTGACGTCTTTTGGTACAAAAACTACATTATTATCTTTGTACCAGTCTAAGACGGGCCGGGCATAGTGGCAAGATGCCAAATCCGGCCAAAACAGTGGGCCATCGTGAGATCTCAAGAAGCCGCAGATCGCTTGCCAGACAAGGATTTTTTGGCGAATATCGACAGTTTCTTCTTCCGTACACTCTCCGGAACTGCCAACTTAGAGGTGGCGACGTAGTGTTCCTGTCCTGGCATTTGTTTGGTGTCGGCTTTAATGTAGGTCTCATCGTCCATCACAATGCAGAACGGTTTTGTGAGCCACTCCCTGTACAGTTTTCTTGCACGAGTTTTGGCCACCGAGCTCTGTTTATCGCTCCGGTTTGGTGCCTTCTGGACCTTGTACACATGTAATCCAGAACGCTTCATTGTTTTCTGCACAAAACAAACTGAAACTTTCGCCTTTTTCGCAACATACCTGATCGAAATGTTGGGATAACGCTTAAATTGGTTCAATACCATCCTGGCCTTCTCCGGATTTGATGTGCCACGTTTTTTGCCACTATCATTTTTCGGCTTGGTTGTCTTACGGTCCTTGAACGTTTTGATCACATGAGATACGGTTGAATGTGCGATTCCGAGCTGTTTTCCGATCCATCGATGAGAAGCGTTTGGGTTTTCGAAGTGAGTGCCCAAAATTTGTTGGCGCACTATTTCTTCATTCGAAGCCATCACTGAAATCACTCGACCGATTTTCACGAAACTCATTACACAATTGACACAACACAATGAAATACATTCAATTAGAATTTCAATAATTTTTACCCACACGCTAAAAAGTTACGAACAATTGCGTGTGTCCAAATTTCATCGAATACAGTCTTTAGACGCCCCGTGGTCATTTACCTTCGCCAGCATGTATGACCATACGAAATAATCCAAGGGATTCAGATCTGGTGAACTGGGAGGCCATTTATTCTTGTCCAAAAAGTTGGTCAAATTTTCTCGGCACCAGCCCTGAATGAGATTAGCAGTATGCGATGGCGCTCCGTCCTGCTGAAACACATAGTGATCATCTACAAACACCTCTTGTACATATGGCTTGACAACTTTCTCCAAAACTTCTGTTTTATAATATACGGCATTCACCTTAACGCCTTTTTCGATGAAAACCAGTGCTAATTTGCCTCACTTGCAAAAATTCCTCCTCAAACCAGCATTGACGCCGCATTTTGGAACCGTGGAATATTCCTATCACTCTCTGGAACAGTTCTCGAAGAGAGAGCCCACAATCTGTTCTTCTGGACATTGTGGGATTGTTGTCAGATGAATAACTTTTCGTCGGAAAAGATAAATTCTTCCCCACCGTGCCGCGACAAAAGCAGACTTGCTCTTTCGAGTCGTTTCTGCTTGGAAGGTTCCCAAACTCCGTAATCCTTACGTTTCTTGAAAGTTTGAAATCCGTGGTCATTTTGCAGTATATTGTGCTTTGACGATCTCGAAACATTCAGATCTTTGGCCATTTTATGTACAGAGCGCCGTCTAATCTGTTCCATGACCACTCTAACAACTCGTGCAGTCCGCACCGTACGAGCACGACCGGATCTCTTCCGGTCATCCAACTAGCAGGTGTCACGGTACCTTCGGATGGTTCGGTACACAAAATCCCGCTTTACTCCGAAGTTTTTTCAGGTTTCTGAAACTAGGGCCTGGGCGTTCACCTTTCAAAAACTTCACCACAGTACGAAACTCTTTCATCGCTGGTAAAATATTAACAACGAATAAAAACAATCGGACATAACCTAGAAGCGTTTGTATAAACAAAGTGCAAATGTACATTAACACATACGTGGAGCATGTTGAGTAGTTGTACGACACTAATGCAAGGAAAAGGTGTATGAGAATATATTGGACACGGTGTACAGTAAACGTACCAGAATCTAACCAAGTTACCAACAACTCGTCACTACACTCTGTATATATTTTCATTTCTGTTTGACAGTACTCAACTGAATACGATACAGAATCAAAATGTCATGATGACGTGAATTTTTACAATCAGTGAGCTGGAAAATAAAATAAAATATGAAGAAAGACATTGTCAATTTTCAACAGATCAAATATTATGGTGCTGACCAGTAATGTTTGCTTATGCTATTTTTCATTTACCCGTTGACAATATTTTGCCGCAATCGGCTTTCCCCATAACCATAGGATACTATCGATTGCTACGATCAAATCCAGTTGTTTTAGTTAGTAATTGAATTCCTTCACTTTACTTTGTCTCACACGTTTTTTTTAATTAAACATACTTCAAATGCGAAGGAGTTTGTTGGCTTAGGCAGGAGGCAAACAACATTGTCTTGCTGTGTTGTCGTCGTTTACATGGGACAGTTTTTTTGTGTACACATATGAATATTTCACCAGTGACTGCTGACCGACCGTCTTAAGATGGTTGCCTGACTGTGCTGTGTAAACATGCAAATCATCGGGGTATATTTGTGTAAATGAAAAACAAACAAAATCTCTCAGCAAAACCACACCACCCGAGTGTCAACCGATGAGCGATGATGATGGTGGAAAGCGGACGATGAAGATGATACTATCAACTCCATTGAACTTAACCTTGCGCGAGAAAGAGATTTGATCTCCAACCATTCAAGTGCGCGGCGGAGGCACCATCCTGTTTTCGTATGTTTGGTGTCCATAACAAGTAAGGCTAAAAATATGGCCGATGCTACTCGAACAGTGTGTGGAGGCATCTACTTGAAAAGTTATTTGCGTGATTTGTAATGTTATGATATAAACATTCAATGTACCATAAAACGGATGCAAATTTTCTAAACTTTCGCGGAAAACCTTCATATTTTTCCTTGATGTTATTTCTCACTTATGTATGTTATGTGATCGAAAAATTGGCAAACTTTCATTTTTGCCTATGTTTGAAATTTTAATTTCTGTTGAACGATTATTATAGGAAAAAAAAACTTGCTTTCATTTTGAAGTTGACCAAGCAGATTTTCATGTTATGTTATGATCAAAAGTAAACATATAGCCTTATTTTTGCAATCAGTTTATTTGAAGGCCCTAAAATCTCGCGTAGCAAAACAGCGAAGAGCTATTTCATAACAAAAAATGTTTGCAAGAAACATTTTTCTACATTTTTTTCAAATCTATGCATTGTATCTACCGATTGCTTAGTTCTGAATATATAAAGCAAACTATTGCAAAAAATCATATAGGAAAATGGGATGTAATGTTAGTCTATCACCTTCATTCAACCTATGCACAATGTTGGCGATAATCAAACAAATCACTTTGTTATTAGGATGACCGATGTAATCCTAAGCAATTGAGACAATATTGGTTGTTCACTTCCGCGGAATTTTAGATTTCTAGAACATTTGGGGCATCATGATTTCAATCGTAGACCCGATGTTGGGTCTGTTGTATCAATAACGTAGTAAAAAGGTTGTTATTTGTAAAAAATTAAGTGGCCATGCATGGGTTTGTGGTTGTTTGTATTCAAGTGGCTCATCCAAACACAAACCGAGGAAACTAAATCATTGTATAGTGAATTAAAATGTTTTCATTGTTGAATGAATAGTAAATCATATATGATCATCACTTATGTGTTTCGAAGCAGTTTTATTTTAGTTTGTTTTGTGAAGTTTTGTGTTGAGTAAAGCGAATACAGCTGGCAATGCCTTAATCCATAAAATTTTAGAAAAAAATTGTGCAAAGACTGTATTTAGTAATAAATCCATAGAATGGGACGAAGATGCATCCATGAATAGACCCAATTTGGTGCTTATAAACCGACCGATATCCCTCGAAAGTTTCTGGCTTTATAAAAAGAGTTGTGTAACTTTTCGTGATAAATTAGCATTAGTATTAGCATTAGCATTGACGGTTGCACACCTCGTGGATGGAGCTACGATGAGGAATAATTCGTTGGAAACATTGCATGCCACCATGAAACGAAACCAGCTTCTGATACGTTTCTTCACGCAACAATCACCACGAAATCACTCCTCGATCGCTCACCTGGCCACGTCCATGCAACCGTTGGTGATAGGGAGGATTTGGTATCTACCTTAAGAAGACACGGGGAACCCACGTAGCCTTCAGTAGATATCAAAGGTAAAAGGAAATGAATAGTCGGAGAGAATAGTGGAACAGAATGCCCTGTTTGGTGCACAGAACAAAAATGTATTCAAAAATGGTCGTTGGGAGCATCTAGTCTAAGAGGGTTAAGTGATGCTCCATTTATCTTCAAATGGTTGGGACTTTAGCATTAACTATAGTCCTAGCCCTCTATGGCTTATGGTTATAGCGCCATTACTCGCTCTCTGAAAAGAAAGAAGAAAGCACCGACCCAAAATCATATGTTCCCCCCTCCCCCCACCACACACACACACACACACACACACACACACACACACACACACACACACACACACACACACACACACACACACACACACACACACATACACACACATACCTCACTCGCTCACATCACTACTTCTGTTTGGATTTAGATTAATGAGCGCCGACTGAAAGTTAAAAGCATCCAAACAATTCACCAACTGTCAAATATTGCAATTAAATGTCGACTACAATGTTAACAGGTTACAAAAATTATTGATTGTTGATTGTAAGGAAATGTACTTATTAGTTAACCTTTTATTAAACTTGATAATTTATCACTGTTAATACTACTAATGTGAAAATTTGAATCAAAATAACCGAGAATAATAGATATCAGCGGCCGCAGCTCTAAAAACAAAATTTTCAAACGAATTAACTCGACAACATGATAAGTGTCAGCTAATGCAGTGTACGAATTCAGCTCTATGTAATAAGTGAAATTGGCAATGATATACAAAGGTATAAAAGGAAAGAGATCACCCAGATTTCAAAGACGGGCTGTGTAACTTTTCGTGATAAATACTCCTAAATGTCTTATCAAACTTATCTTATCAAGTGACTAGCTAGATGAATCTCGCTAACAGCTTAACAACTTAATGAGTTATAATAAAAAATGTAATCGATTATTGCATAATAGGCTGAATTAAGGGACACATACCTTATTTATTAAAAAATAACAGCAAGAACTTAGTTTCGCACCTAATTATATTGCTTTCTTTTGGTCCGCTCAAGCGTCAATTTAAATACTTAGTTTTTCCAAAGAAATACTGTTATCACATTTTGTGTGTGGCCCCAATGGCATCCTTACCGTTGGTTTCAATTTGTTCAATGTTGCTATTGAGAGTTGGTGAAAAGTTTGTTTCCTCAATAAACTAGACCGTCATATCACTTTGGGAGTGGTCAAAGGGCATCGTTATCGTTGGTTTAAATTAGTCCAATGCGGCTATTAAGCGTAGTTAAAAATTTTGTTTCCCAATGCATTAAATACTTTGTGACTGGCCCCAATGATCTTTGCTTAGCCAACTCCGATTGTTGAAAAGTCAACTCTGGGTAACTATGATTTGCTTCCCGTTGGCAGTAAATCCACAAACTTGTAAAACAAATTCATCGTTATGAAAAAAAAAAACGTTTTGCAAAACATGGTTAGAATAATTTAATGTCAACAGTATATAGAACTGCCCAGATTATCTTTTTATTTTCTATAAATGTATGAAACCTCGTCAAAATAGTGAAAAGGTCGAAAGTATCATTTGTAAACAATGACTTCTAGCGTATTTTTCTGGGATCTACTTGCTCCCACAAACAAAATAGCAGAAACAGTGACAGGCAGTTATTATCTTCCTGTCGGTAGATATAGATGTTATAAACATTGCATTTTCAGAAAATTTACGTTTTAAGTCAATGTTTACAATTGGTACTTTTGACCTTTTGACGATTTCGTCTAGAGCCCAAGTTTTTAAGAACAATAATCAATGATTTAACACTTGCAGCAGTGAAAAAAGTATTTTTTGCTCGAGCGTTAGTCAGAGTGATATATAAAATACGAGAGATACACACCGCTCCGTTGTGCAATACGTTTATAATTAATTTATTATACAAACAATTATAAATCATTCTTATAAGATATTTTGTGTGTTACTTGGGTATTATGATGAATGTGAAACGCTGCATCTTAACTACAATCCAAATTAGCTTTAGCAAATTTATTGGTTTCATTGTGCTGTCGAAGAATCACATTAACATATTATGACTCGTTCCATAGTTGACCTGAATTCGAGCGAAGCCGGCACTGGCAATGCTTCAATTTAGGAACACAAGCTTTTGCGCATTGAGGATGTACGTTGGTCGTAAGCATTATTTGTTGGTTCTCTGTGTGATTGAAGTTTATCTAACAATACTGAAGTAGCAACCTCGGTTGGTCAATTATGCTCAGGTTATTTTAATTTTTCGGTAATCGTATCTGTGGAATAATATCATAGACTAACTCTAAGACCAGTAGGTCCCATACAAAAACGATTTTTTTCTTGGCTCAGTCAGTACTAGAACATCGTCCCAAGCTCGGTCCCAAGCTCAATAATGCACCCCTTATAATGAACTCACATGAACACACTCTCAAATACTCTGTCAAAATAACACAGCAAATCAAAACAAAGGCGCAAATATGTATAACAAGGTGCTGGCTTCAAGGTGTAATTCGGACCAAGGGGTTCTTCAACAGTGAACCAATTTCAAATCGCTAGTTGCATATTGATTGTTGATAATATGTTGTTAAAATGTACCAGATTATATTCTCCAATGCTAAACGTGCTCCAAACAAGCAAAACTTTCTGCTCAAAATTTGAGTTGATCCACTTTTTTACGAAAATTTAATTACATTTCCATGTGAGAAAAAGAGAAAGGAATACAATTCTACTCAGTCACTGAGCAAAATAGGACGGGAGTGTATGAGCGTGTAATGAGCGCCATCTACGACGTTTAACCTCACTTTTGCATTACCTGGATTCCTCCATTGCTAAAAAGGCTGTCAGTATTTTGATACTGTTGTATTTTGATCTGTACTAATGGACCCATCGAAAGTTTCATAACGGCGCTGTAATAAATAATAGAGAGCAAGACCGGAACCGAAGAGAATCTCCCAATGTTGGAGGCGCCCTAATGGAAAAAAAATAACGAGAATTGTATACTATCTCTTTTCTTGCACGGAAAAGTTACTTAATTTAAAATAGATCAACTTTTCCGTGAGAGTAAAATAAAAAGGAGTGCAAGACAATCTCATGCGTGAAAGTAGTTCCAATCAAAATGCATAAATATGCCCCACACAGAGAAAAGTTTGATGACTATGTCACTGTAGTGCTTTTGAACCGACTATGATTGTGGTTAAAATGGCCATTAAAAAAACCAATTCAACACTTATTATAATGCAGGAATAATTCTTGTTACCATAAGGATCAAATGGTGAATAAGACCATTTTCATGAGTATAGTAACGATTATATGCAATAGTAATTTTGTCCATGATTTAATTGTTGGCACAACCATGGAAATATTCTCAGAGCAGTTGTGCCAGATCGGACCACTGTACCAAAATGACAAACCCCTTGACATCGTACAGTCAGATAGGGGTGCCCCTTTTAGTTCTTTATTTTATGTATTCTCATTTTTATCAACTACAGATTCATCTACATCAATAAACCAAAGACCACCAGAACCTATTGAGAGAACATTTTTCGATCTTGAAACGGATTGAGACAGCTTGTCAGAAAATGTGAACGCCATCTGAACCACATCACCAAGGGACTAAACTGTAATAGAAAAAGAAATATGTGAAGGAACCTTCGCCATAGCACTGTTGTTGGCGACTATTTAGGCTCCGGCGACGATGACTGTGTGACTGTGATGAAGATCACACGGAAACAACCAACTTCAAGTATCCATCACCGATGGCGCCGGAAATGAAAATACAGTATGTCTATATTTACACTCTCTCGCACATTCTGGATTAACGTGAAACGAAGTGGATCGCCTTTGCTTCGCACACACAGAGGACCAGACCAGGCTACGAGTTTGTGCTGTGCGTCCCGGTCTGGACGCGCCAACGGCCATGGATGGTACATGAACCACATGGTCATCAGGATGAGACACATGAAATGAAGAAGGAAGTGTAAACATATAATCGACATTGGTTTTTCGAATGCACTGTCTCTCGCTGTGATGGTGCCTGTATTCAGGAGAAAGGACGAAAATTAGAGAGGGAAAATTCATTTGAAAATATGAAAGACGATGTGGCTTTTGTGTGTCGGATGACATTTAACCACAGCATTGTTTTCCTTCGCTTTCTGTTTATTTGGATAGATTTAATTCCTTTCAGCTTGAAACAACATTGCGAGTAGTGGAATGTTTCCTCTTGGGAGTTGCTTCTTATGTTTCGATATAAGTATAAGCATAAGGAAAGTTACTCAAGAGTCTTTCGTATTGTAAATGGGATAGAGAGACTAGTCCATTAAGATCCATTTTGATATCAAACGTAATGAATATTGTCTAGCGGTAACTTTATTCATCAGGAGGTCGAAATAGTAAGAAAATAATCATGCTGACAATGCATCGATTGGGCAGGGAGGGATGATGCTGAAAAATGAGATATTGGTATTTCTCACGCAATTAGAAATTTCTCGAGAAATTCAGTAGCCGTGACAGCTAAACACGCTAATTTCAGACCATGGCCTACTTCGATCATCATGATAAAAATACAATTTTCTGGGTAGAACTCGATAGCTTTCAATAAAATAAAGTTTAGTTTTCTGATTAAATGTAATGCCAATTTCTACCGACATTGAAAGTACTTCTTCGTGTTTTTCATCATCTTGTTTCTGATGACCTCATGGCTAAACGTTTTCTTCTCTATCTGTTCGTATTCCAGACACAACCAACCACCACTCTCCGGATCGGGAGCAACCTCACTGACGCCACGGCGAGGAGAAGCACCACTTTCGCCCACGGATACTGACTCGGATTCGGACATCTCCCTCGGAACGCACTCCCCCGTTCCAAGCATGTCTCTGCAGCACAGTCCAAGTTCGCTACCCGGTTCCAGCGAGGATCGCCTCCAGGACGAACGGGACCGGGAAAAAGATTTTCGTAGCTTTGCATCGCTTCATTCGTTCCGCTTTGGGGACCATTTAGCGGGAGGATTTCTACCTGGTATGTATCTCAATGGGTCAACAGAATATTTGATGCTATATGCAAAGTTTTGTTACGACATTCTGTCATCCGTCGGTACATACTAATTAACGAAAACTTTTCGCTTTCACTTTCAGGCTCGTTCAACAACAGATTTATGCCTTACCGCCTCGGGGACAACTCACCTCCAATCAATACTCACTCACCACCGATAGGCTTGACGCATCTTCCAATCACCCCAACTGTCCTTCGACCGCAGCCGCACTTACCTCCTTCGCTATCCGTCACAGCACCGACGGCAACGACCACATCGATGAGCGAGTCGCCCAATAGCAACAGTAGTGCCACCACCAGTTCCATCAATAACGGTGCCAGTGGACTAGGAATGGTAGGCGGAAATAGTGCTAGTGCTGGTACACCACTAATGGCACAAATGTCCCCACTCAGAATACGGGTCAGTTCGCCGACGCGACTCAACGCAGACCTACTACAGCACAGTTCACACCATCATAGTCTCATGAACGGGTTAAATGCCAGTGGAATCGTACGGATTGTTCCTAACACAACGACCAATCTCATTCATCGGCCATTTTCACCGTCGCCCAAACCGAAGGAAGCATCGTGATAAAATCCACCGCCGCTTCAATTGCAGCCATTCGATTACCGAGTGGCCATCTCTTAGTAGTTGATTAATGTAGTGAAAATATCGGGAGAGAACTAGAAAGCACAAGTTGAAACAAAAGCATATAAATCTCCTTAAACTTGTTACTAAAGCCATACAAATAGTAAAGCAAATTCAATACTTTTAAGTAAGACATTTTAATACGGAACGCACTGCTTTGGTAAATTAGATTTACTTTAAAACTTTGGCAAATCACGTCATATTTATTTCACTTTTGGAATGCTGCTACATAATGTAGCATCACATCCAGCGTCTTTATATAAAGAAAGGAAAAAAAACCATCATACCCTTAAGTATACGAATTCTTTGTGTGTTGGGCGGATCAATATCAAACTGAATACCAACACATGCTCGATTCAACGACAAACAAATAGCGACACAGTGGTGCACATGCGTGGTAACTAACTGCTATATGGCAGCACTGCTCAACCGATAGACAGCCAGATGTGCAACATTTTCTCTGCTACACAGAGTGATACAGCAAAAAGTAATCGCACAACACACACGGCCATTCAGTGGGATGATAGGATGCAATTCATCTCCTGAATTTTCCTCACATTGTAAAGCACAATTTGTTCGTATGTAGTCATTAGCGCAAAAGACGAGAACAGACTTTTATTCAAGTCGGTAAAAAATCAATAAAAAGACGTGCATGAGAATGTAATTTAAGCATAGAGGAAAATATTTAAATAAATTCTAATATAAAGAACGTTGTGTAAAGAAAAATCAAAGCAAATAAGTAATATTAATTATCATATTAAAGGCGTGAAGCAAGTGGCAAATAGATGCACAATACTTGCAGGAAAATACAAAGAGAAACCTAAAACAATATGAAAGTATATTTAGCAACACAAAAATACATATAGTTACGCATATGTAGAGGTAGCAAAAGGGAAAAAAATAATAATTGATCTAAAGTAGTGCTAATTAGCCGCCCGAAAACGACGGCGGACACTCTAAGCGAGACAGAAGAGAGGCACTAAACTATTTCACTTTTCCACATTCAGTTTCCCCGCCAATTCACTTAAAACAAAAGACGCAAACCACTCGTCATTCGGACGTATAATGCAATTTGCAGCCTCTAACACAAAACCAGTGCTGAAAACACACCGAAAGAGAAGTTTAAATTTATGTTTTATGAGAATAAGTAACAAAGCCCTACTAGCAAAAACCCGATAAAAATTAAAAGCATTTGCAGGTGAGCAGACGAAATAAAATCATTTCAGACCTCATGCATCGTGAATAGGCGGAAAACTAAAATAACAGAAGAAGCGAATCACATGCCGTGTACACACTGACTGTGAGTCTCTACATAGGCAAAGAGTATTATTCAACGAACAGGCAAACAACAAAAAAATACCATCGGTAGGGCAAATCGTTGCTACGACTGTACAAAGATAAAAGGGCAACACAGTTTTTGAACTCGGCTACCTTCTGATAGATTAAAGTAGAAGCGTATGCTTTGCTACGCCACCATGCGCAAAATGAAAGCACACAAATGGAAGGAAAATCGAATGAATCTATCTACTTTGTAAATAAATTGCTGCAATCAAATTATATTAATTATGACGATAATAAATTAAATAATTAAATTGAATGACCAACTTGTTTTGATCTTGCAAATCCGATAGTGCCCCTTAATGCTTATTTTTGTCCCAAACTGTTACGAGAGCATTGTTTCTAAATTGAAGCCCATTGCAAAAAATTAAAAGACTCCAGGGAAAGCCAAACAGATTGCCATTGACAATCGGCTGATAAGAAGAAATCCACTCGGCATGGGTAATTCAAAATCTGAAATTATGTGCACTACCATTAACCATGTCTTATTCACAATCCTTTCTTCGGGGTTCCGTAGCAAATTAACAAACGACGATCAATTGCAAGCTCTTTTTTTCGAAGCATGGGCCCCAAAATAGGCCGATATAGACATTGCACCCTGAAACAGCGTTGTTTGATAAATATGCTTATCAAAGATGGCAAATCTTAAAAGCAGGTCCTACAGTAGGATTCTCTGCCAAAATGATCAGGAACGCTTTGAAATAAAAGGCCAAGGCTGAAACTCCCGGAAGCGTTTCACTTCCCAGAGAAACAATCAGATGATAGCAAAAAGTGTTCTAATCGATCCAGCAACGACTTCAGAACTGACCACGAGCATCGTTACTATCAGATGACGATAGATACAGGGTGCGGCAGAAAATAATGCGAAAATGTTCAAACTTGAGTATTGGGTTAATTCGTGTAGCTAGTGATTAATTTTTGTCGCAAGTGTATTTGCTTGTGTTTACTTTCAAGTGCTGCATCCAAACATTCTATTTGTTTTATTGCAAATTCGTCAAAATGTTCACGAAAGAAGTGATCACCAGTTTGTTGCTCGCCCAGAAGTAGCCGAAAGAGATTGCCAAGGTGGTAAGGTGCCATTTGGCAACACTTTACCGCATAAAAAAGTCTCTGCAGGATGGTCCTTAGCAGCGGAAGCCGGGAAGCGGACGTCCGCGCTTTGCACGCACGCCGAACGTGATCAAATCGGTCCGTCCAAAATTGCTCGCAGCCCGGTGTGTTCCATAAGAAACCTTGCAAAGGAAGCCAATATTTCGGAGAATCATCAAAGAAGACCTGTATGCATCTTTCAGAGCCAGAGTGAAACGCCACTTCATAACGGACCGGGTCAAGGAACTACGAGTGACTCGTTCCAAAAGATTGCTTTCCTTGTTGAAGAAGGAAAAAATGATAATCCTGTTCTCCGACGAAAAGCTTTTCAGCATCGATGCTGTGGCCAACAGCAGCACGGACCGGTTCATTTCACCGCAGAAAATGGAGAACATTCCGGAAAAAGTGAAATTCAAATTTCACATCAAACAAGGCAAACATTCATGATGTTTGGCTTGGTGGCGTCCAACGGTTTGAAATTGCCACCTGTTTTCTTTGATGCTGGAGTTAAAATCAATACCGAAGTGTATATCGGTATTTTAAAGGACCAAGTGCTTCCCTGGGTGAAGGCCAACTTCTCCGAGGACCAAAACGTTGTCCTACAGCAGGAATGAAGTGCCGTGCCACACGTCCAATCGAACCCAACAATGGTTGAACGATAACATGAAGTTTTGGCCGAAGGATTTGTATCCCCCTAGCAGTCCAGATCTTAATCCGTTGGATTATACGATTTTGACATATGTTGAAGCACTAGCCTGCACCCTTATGTGAAAACCCTGAAGTCAACCATAACACGCACATGGCAGTCAATGTCGGAGGACTACGTCCGAAAGGCATGCTCTGGCTTCCGGCGTCGGCTTGAGGATGTTATTAATAAAAATGGAGGACACATTGAATAAATTTGTTTAAAAGGTTTTTATAAAGCTAACTGCACTCGAAATTGTTGATATTATTGCTTAAATTATTTGAAATTTTTTTTTTTTTTTTATAATCATTTATTTGCACAGGCTCAATCGAATTAACTTTACAGAGCCAAATTAAATTATTTGAAATGGGATTTGAAAGAAATAGAACAAATTTTCGATTTATTTTCTGCCGCACCCTGTAGAGGCTACCTTGTTTGCACATATCCCTCGGGAGGTGCCACTGATAGCGACACGCCATGTTTGGAATCGTCAGAAGCTTGCCCAAACGCAGATCAACTGACCCGAAGAAAAATGGCGGAATGTATTGTGGACTGATATGAGTCAAAAATTGTCCTATTTGGATCAAAAGACCGTCATGAGTATGTGAGATGTCCAGCTTGCCGAGAATATCATCTAAAATATAGCAAAATTAATGGTGTAGTGGTGTTTTTTCTCCAATGGTGTAAGAACTATCTACCGGATACAACAACATATTCAATGAGGTGATGCTTCTTTACACTTACATGCAAAAAAAAGACCCATCCTTGGGAATTTTTAACGTAGGGCTACGTTTTTCTCGTCTAGCCCGGGTTTCATTTCAAAATATCGAAAAATGAGAACGTTACGCTAAAATGAAAGGTTTTTGAACGCTTATAACTCTCGTTCGACTAAACAGAATGACTTCATACATACACCATTTGATCAAAAAGACTCACCAATTTTTCATTTGAAAATGACCTTCTTTCGCTCCCATACAAATTTGCAAATCAACAGGTTGAGAAATGTGTTTTCCCTAGCAAGGTCGTAGGAACCGGGTAGCTAATGTCTTCTTCTTCTTCAAAATTACTTTTCTTTGTTGCCGGTGTCTGATTTTCAATTGTGGCCCGCCCCATAAAAATTTCTGAGCGCACAAAGCTATTGGTCGAAAATGACATCATATTTGCGCAACACTCTGATTGGTTCATACTGCCACAGTAACCTTGCCAGCAATTATGGAACATGTGGGAACGACCGAAGACCAACAATCAGTTCTCGCTGTGCATCCGTATGCAATTGACCTGTTCGGCGAGTACGTTGGTAGAAAACGCCGCCCGTGAAAAGAAGAAGACCAGAATCATCTCACGTCAACTGCCGCTGGCCTTCCGCAACGACGAGGTGCTGATTTTTTTTTTCCGGTGTGACCATTTCACAGAACGGAGTCCTGCCAAACGTCCTGCAGCCCAAGGAGGGTACACTGCCGAGCAGTCGCTGCTCAGAGAAGCGCTGGTGCAGTTTGCAGTTGGTGCCGATGAACCGTCAACCTCGTTGCGAGAAACATAGTTGCTGAAGCCGCCCGTGACGAGACAAGAATCGATCATTCCACGTCACCTGCTGATGGCCAGCCACAACGATGAGGAGCTGAACGAAAAAAGAAAGCCCAAGGGGCATCGCAAACTATTTCTCCACCGTCAACTAAATCCGTTCTTTTCAGGACGACCAAATCAGTTTACTAACTGAAGAGTTTGCTTGAAGTTTTCTCTTGTGCTGTTTGAAATTCAGTTACCGCGTGACGGCTGAACATAACATTCATTAAACGCCGCGTCCCGGAGTATATCACAAAGAACCTTGAACAACTACGAACGAAATTCTAGAAAGAATAATTCGAGCCGAACTGCGACACGTCAGAGACCGACCGTGTGGTTGAGTTCGCCATAGTTCCTAGTTGTGCATACCGGATTAGTTGCTGTCAGTGGCAAGCAAATTAGGCATATTTCTGTTACGGAAATTATTCGTCTAGCGTGCACTAATTAAAACTAATAACTGTGGCACAATGACTAAAGTTCGTCCCCTTTCATGCAATTTGTTTCACACTGTCTTCGTTGGTACCGATTTCTTTTGTGTAATACCATCCAACGCCATTACATACCCGCTCTTAGCAGAAATTTTGACTCAGTTTTACAACAGTCGTAGTGCTGTGCAAAGCCACACTGCTGTAGCAACGCAGTAGGCGTGCGAGCACTGCAGAGTGCACTGGTGAGCAGTAGTCATCCAGAGAAGTTGGTGCAGTTGGCTGTTTGGGCCGACACTCCCGTCAATCTCGCTGCGAGAAAGAAGGCTGCTTAAGCCTATGAGTGGATGGGGAAAAGCCAACTGTGACAACAACGGGACAAGAATCATCCCACGTCTCCAACAGTCGACCACCCGCACCGACGAGGAGCTGAACCAGGATACCAAGAAGAAACTCCAAGTTCAATCGCGAATAATGTTTCTTTACCGTCAACTAAATCCGTCCTTTTCAGTACGACCAAACCAATTCCAAGTCTGCACATTGTAGACTAAATACGCGTATATGTCAAGATAAGCAAAGGTAGTTGGAATTTAATGGAAAATACTATTTTTTCTTCTCATTTCTATTTACAGGTATTCTACTAAACAGGTTAACAATAGTATTTTCTTACATATTTACTTCCCAATGCAGGTCTACCGTTTAATTAGAACTATTTCGACCTAGACGTCTATCGACAATAATAGATTTTGAATTCCCAAACAGACCACAACCATCTACAACGCAATGAGGATAATGATCTACAGGTGGTCGATCATATCGACAGAATATGCTCTTATGGTGCATTCTCGCAACAGTTCCAGCAGCAAGGCTCGGAAGAAGAAAGCGTATAGCACCTCATCTACCGGGTGCTGAAGCATTTTAGCTCGATTCTGTAGTTTCCTCCAAGGCGATAAGCATTACGAACAGCTTCGTAGATGACATTTCCGAGCGGATTGAAAGCGTAGCTTCCCGACTGACTTCAATCAATTGGCGTATCTGGAAATTTAAACCGTCTTTCGATCCTGCTGCTGGGAGAGCAAACCAAACACGAGGTTTCCGAGGGTATGGGAGTTCGATTTGGAACGAGACCAATTTTGGCCAATCCTTAAACAATCAAGCGATTCAGATTGCACATTGCTGCGTAGTCCTACGTCACTTTTACGCACAACCCCATTGGGCTGTACCTTATAGTTTTTTTTAACGTTTTTTAATTTTATTCAGTGTAGTCCCCTTTTAGCTCGATACACTTATTCCAGCGATTTTACAACTTCTTGACCCCGTCCGAAAAGTAATATAACGGAAGGATTGCTAGCCGTTGATCCTAACCATCCTCCATTGCATATCTCCGTGCCTATTTCTCGCATGCACGATACTGTTCCTTCACGATGTGAAGCAAGACCTTTGAACTACCGCCGGCTTGATTTTGATTCACTAATTGAATGTCTGTCCAATATGGACTAGACAGAACTGCTCAATATACAGGATGTTGACGATACGACAGAACGCTTCTGTGACATCTTGGGTAGATGACTCAATGAACACCTCCCTAGGATTCGGTCAACTGTTAAGCCACCTTGGAGCAACCGAGAACTGCGTAAGTTGAAACGTGAGCGAAATGCTAAACAGAGGTTACTTCGGAAACAACGTTCCTTCACTAATCAACAGGCCTTCAAACTTGCAATTGACGCATACCGCCTAGTGATTAGATATGAGTAGATATGAATAACATGTTATGCGTGTAAAATTTGGCTTGCGTAGAGATCCAAAAAGTTTCTGGAGTTTTGTGAATTCAAAGAGGAAGTGATCTTCCATCCCGTCAAATGTATTTCTAGACGAATCAGAATCATCTTCAGCTGAAGAATCATGCGAACTGTTTGCCAAGCATTTCACGTCTGTATTCTCCGCTGGCCTCACATCTCAACAAGAAGCTGAAGTGGCAACTTCTAATTTACTTGCTCATGTTTTTGACCTGGACACCTTTTCCATCACTTCGGACATGATCATTGCTGCTTCTAGGAAAATAAAATTTTTTTTCGTCGGCCCATTTCCTTACATGGTGACAATCACCGACGCCGGGGAGACGACTCCACACCTGGACACTACCTAACGACTCATGACTATGAACTGGGACCAACGGCTTTACTTCCCTTCCGAAGGAAGACGTGACCAAGATTTTTTCGCCTCAGAAAAAACCACCGACGTCGACTGGGATTGAACCACTGGGGTGCCAAGTAGCAGTCACGCTTACCACTGCATCACCGACGCCGGCTGAAAAAGTTCGTATTCACCAGGGCCTGATGGTGTATCGGCTGTTTGTCGCTGTGCTGCTTCCTTATCGACTCCTCTTGGCCACATCTTCAACAAATCATTTGAGCAGCAAAAGTTCCCCGCTGTGTGGAAACAATCTTTTATGTTCCCCGTATTCAAAAAAAGAGATAAAAGAAATGTACAGAGGAATTACCAGTCTCTCTGCGGGATCGAAGCTTTTCAAAATAGTCGTTATTAATGTCATTCTCGGTCGTACATTTCAGACAATCATCATGGATTTATGCCAGACTGTTCCGAAAAACCTAACCTTCTGGACATCACTAGTACCTGTATTACGCAGATTGAAGTTAAAAATCGAGTGGATGCCGTATATACGGACTTGAAGGCCGCTTTTGATGTCACTGATCACAAATACTTCTGTGCAAACTCTCCCGCCTAGGCGCATCAAAGCGATTTGTGGTATATCTGGATAGCTACTTGACGGGTCAGAACACGACCCTCGCTGCAGATGTAAAACGATCCCAGTGTAAAACTTGATTCAGCTGTTTCTAGTACGTTTAATAATAATTCAGGCGTCCCACAAGGCAGTAACTTGGGACCTTTGCTATTCGCGCTGTTCTTTAACGAAGCTGCATTGTTGCTAGGATCGAACTTGTGGTGAGGTCTATTGAACACTGCTACCAACTTCAGGAGCTTCTAGACATGTTTTCGACCTGGTGTAGGATGAATAAACTCGTGATAAGCATTATTAAGTGTGTTGCTATCACGTTCCACCGATCAATGCGTCCCATCACTTTTAGTTACCAAATTGATGGGAATGTCCTCAAACGCTTTGATCAGGTCAGTGATTTAGGTGTGACACTGGACGCAAAAGTTACATTTAATCAGCACATCAGCACCACCATCAAAAAAGCTTCACGACAACTGGGATTCATCACTAAAATCTCCCGTGATTTCACCGATTCTCACTGCCTCAAAGCACTCTACTGTGCACTTGTACGACCGGTTCTTGAACATGCTGCGGTGATTTGGACTCCTTATCAATTGTCATGTGACCTCAGAATTGAACGTGTTTAACGTAGATTCATACGTATTGCACTCAAAAGCCTACTCCCTGGCGTAATCCCCAAGATCTCCCACCGTATCCCGAACGATGCCGGCTTCTAGGACTCGACACGCTGCACCGTCGCCGAAATATTCAACAAGCTACCCTTATCGCAAAGATAGTGAACGGTGAAATTGACGCACCAGCACTTTTGTCTTGCATTTACTTTCGAGTGGGATGACAACTTAGATCGTCATCTCTACTGCTGACCTGATTCCATCGGACTTCTTACGGTTTGAATGAGCCACTGACATCATGCGTTCGTACCTTTTCGTTGGTTGACGCCCTTTTAAAAATAGAATAACTGAATCAAGACTGCTACAATCGAGGCTACAATAGTAGACTACGGTCAGATGAATTAAGCAAAATAAACAAATAAAGTACTCCTCCTCGGCGTTGATGGTTTCCTCGCGTGAGCTGAATTTTTTATTGTTGAGCGATCATTTGAGGTTTGGGAACAGATAACAGTCCGAGGGAGCCAAATCGGGTGACTACGGTGGAAGCGGAAGCAATTGGAGCCGTGGTTGTGATGCATTTGGACGCCGGGGCATTTGCTTGCAAAAATAATATTGTTTTTCTCTTCATGTGAGGCAGTTTTGCAGCGATTTCGGCCTTCAATAACTCCAATAATACATACTAATACTCGCTATTGATGGTTTTATTCTTTTCGAGGTGTCCACGAAGAGTTTGTCATGAAAATCCCAGAAAAACCGCCGCCAAAATCTTGCCGACCCATTGTGCTTCCTTAGGCCGCTTCGGAGAACTCGTGTCGGCTTCATTCTATTACCAGGTTTCCAGGATCCAGGTTTCATCAACAGTTACCAATCGTCGTCAAAAGTCCTCCTGATTCCGCATCAGCAAATCAAAACACTGTTTCGAAGTTCTCTCACGTTCGTGTTTTGGTCAGCAGTGAGCATGCATGGCACCCAGCGGCATGATAACTTTTTCATATGCAGAATCTCGCCCAAAATATGGCGTGTGCTCTTAGTACTAATCTTTGTGGCAGCTACTAGCTCACGCACATTCACTTTCCGATCAGCCAACCATTTCATGCACATTTTCACATTGTCCTCTGTAACCGCATCGGAGGGCCTGCTGCTTTGGACTTGGTCGGTAGTGGAGTTGCGGCCACCACGAAACTTTCGAAACGAATATTTGATGGTGTAATCTGACGGCGCATTTGCCCCATAATACGTATCCAACTTTTCTATCAGTATCAGTATATGAACAGTATATCAACATCAGTATCAGTATATCAACGGACAACAAGGCACTATAACCTTTTTTGCAGTAGCATCGCATTTTGGCGGTCAAGGAGGTTACTTTTCACCCCACCTAGTATTATGTTTCAATGGTATCGGAGCTACACTCATCAAGATGGGCCTGCAGAAGCTGTCCATATGTCTAGCTAAAGCTGATCGTTCGAATATGGGAAACAGAACAGCTACCGGATGAGTGAAAGCAAGGCGTTGCATCAACAATCAGCTTTAGAACCACAATGGTCCCAAGAACACCTTGCACCTTGCAGCTTACATTTCATTCTAGTGCTTTTCGATACTAGAATTTTTTATTTTGTTTGAATTCGCTGTGTTATTGAATATTTGAAGGGTTATTAGTTGTGTTGTGCTAGCTGGGAGGCTATCGCCGTAGCACTGCACAGGATCCGTGTTCCCAGCTACTTGTGCAGAATGCTGAAAAGTTACTTCCAGAACAGATTCCTGGTGTACGAAACGGAATTTGGCCAAAAATCAATCAAGATTACGGCGGGGGTTCCAACTCTCTGGAACGTGATGTACGACGGAGTACTAAAGCTGCAGCTGCCCAGTGGAGTTGAAATCGTTGGATTCGCTGACAATGTTGTGTTAACTATAACTGGCGAGACGTTAGAGGAGGTCGAGATGTTGATGGCGGAGGCGCTGGACAACACTGAATCGAGGATGACAGGAGCAAAGCTGCAGCTGGCCCATCATAAGACGGAGGTACTGCTAGTGTGCAACCGGAAAGCCATTCAACTAGTAAACATCATCGTCGGAGAACACGAAATTGCATCGAAGCGCGCGCTGAAGCACCTGGGGGTGATGGTCGACGAAAGCGTAACCGGGAAAAACTGAGCAGAGCATTCAGACTCATGCCCAACCCGCATTTCATCGGATGTAGTATGCGTTATCACTGGGATGATGCCCATTTGCATCACCCTGGCCGAGGACGTGGAAATCTATCAGAGGAGGAATACAAGGAACGTGAGGGTTATCGTCAGAACGGACTCTTTGGCTAAGGGGCACCTAGGACACCGGCTCATCCCAAACGTGTCTGCGTGGATGAACAGGAAGCATGGAAAAGTGAACTTCCATCTGACGCAGTTCCTGTCCGGGCATGGCTGCTTCCGGAAATATCTGCATCGGTTTGGTCACGCACCTTTGCCTCGCTGTCTAGAGTGCGGAAACGTTGAAGAGACACAGGAGCACGTCGTCTTGGAATGTCTTAGATTCGAAGCAGCGCGCAGGGATATGTCTGGTATGACCACCGACAATGTCGTACGCGAAATGTGCCACGAAGAAGTGAAATGGAACGCTGTCGACTGGGTAGTAACGCGAATACTGTCCGAACTGCAGAGAATGTGGCATAATGATCAACGTTCCAGCGCCACTGGCTAGATTTGTTTCGGGATAAATTCTTCGCCGGGGAACTCTCCGCCGAAGTAGGCTAGATCCATTGCTGGGGACTAGTTGAGTAGGTCGGGAAGCATCACCAGACTGAGTCGCCGCCGGGGAACTCTTTGTCGGTGTAGGCTAGGTCCACCGCCGGAAACTAGTCGAGTGGAGCGCGGACAAATACTGGATTTGGATCGTCAGGGTGCCAGCGAACCGAAAGGCAGTATCAACCCGGAATCGCCGGACCGACCTCGGTATCCTACTAGTTCGTCCATTGATGTGGGAGGACAATAATCGTCACACCGGAGCGGGCGTGCGCAATGGAAGGCATGACCGTAAAGCATGTCTTGACTGGTTAGCTCAACACGGAGTACTTACAGGAGCCGAAGGGCTCAATATGACCATGTCGATCGCAGATTGGCGTAAATGAAGCAAACAAACTAACAACAGCATGATGGGAGTCGGAAGGGCTCGGCACAAACGGAGCCAAAGGGCTCAGTAATACTAA
Organism: Aedes japonicus; assembly: GCA_034211315.2. Taxonomy (NCBI): domain Eukaryota; kingdom Metazoa; phylum Arthropoda; class Insecta; order Diptera; family Culicidae; genus Aedes; species Aedes japonicus. The sequence goes on along the minus strand of JASCZW010003254.1, from coordinate 79,181 downwards.
AAAACAAATGGGACGAGGTGCACTTTGCACATAACACCTCCCATCATAATACTGCATGGTAGTCCCGGAGGGGAAGCTCAGGTGATGGTGTACTAGAAGAGTGTTTTTTAGTGGGTAGGCACACTGCACTATGGTCCAGATCACGAATTTACGAGGAAACATGCTCCCAGCGCCTAAACTTGAAACTTTACAGCAAAGTAATGTTCTACAACATGGTTTGTATTACTAAGGCCGATTTTTTTATATTAATTAAAATAAGGGTGGTCTCCATTTTCACGGAAATACAAAAACTAACTTTTTTATTTGCAGAAATAGACGTTTACATTTTTAAGCAAAGTTGTAGCGCAAAAAAATTCATGGAATTTTCATGCATACATTTTTTTTTGCTTGAAAATTGACCAATTTAGAGCAATTTTCCTTTATCAACTTAGGGTGTACCATAAAAAAATGTTTTTTTTACCCTAACTTTTTTATTTGAAATCTCACCGTAAAGTTGTTTTCTGACGAGTTTAAGAAACTTTAAAGGCGCGTACTTTGACATACAAATTTTGATTGGTTGAAGCTAGCGGCAAAGTTAATATATCAAAATACGCACTTTTAAAAGTTCCACAACACGTCCGAACAAAATTTTACAATAGAAAATATCTTAATGTTTTTGTTAGAATGAAAGATATGAAGAGAAAGTGTTAAAAGTTCCGTTAGTGTACGGCAGGTTGAAAATAGAACAGATAATTTTGAAAATTGAGCGAAAGGGTATGTGTACAGTGGTACTCGAACCAAAGAAGTAATCTTTTGCCTATCATCCCACTGCGGGGTAGCTCGAGGCACGAACAAGTCCGCCACATCAATTATCAAATTATTACATTACAACGATACATTACAACTCTAATTTGTCTCGGACTATGATTTTTTCATTTCCGTCCATAATCTTTTGATAACATTCATCCATTGCTCAAAGTAACTGACTTCTATATTGTCCTTGTGGAATTGCTGCCCATAACAAATGGTTAACAGGTGGTTATAATTCACCAGCACTGTAATGCCAAGCAGTAACGCAATCATCACTGTCATACAGACGTTCAAATCAGCCTCCCACAGAAATCTCCGTTTGGGCTTTTCAGCACTAGTTTCCTTTTCTCAGATATTAAGGAAACTACAACGGCAGTAAATGTTTTTTTTTTTGTTTTCCTCGTGAGTGTAGTAAATAATAGCCTAGTTGAATATATTGTCTCCGACCTTGACACTGGATGGTTTGTTAGAAATTTCCGTCACTGTTGGTGTTGTCGTATTATCCAAGCGGACCGTTTTGTCAGCTCCAATAATGAATGAACCATCTCGTTGCAGGATATCCTGGCTGACTTGTCTGAAAGTTAGTCTGAAAGTGGCTGACTTGTCTGAAAGTCTGACTAAGTCTGAAAGAATCTCCGTTAAGAGTTTGGTCTTGTTTTTAACATCTTGTCATGAAAAATACTTACTCCTTTGGCAAACGGTCTTCAGTAATAGCTGGTGATTCAGATGGAATGCTTGTATCTTAATTTAAATTGGTTTCAGTTGTTTGCTCAACAACGGGGCAGTCATCTTTGGAAAAGGATTTTTTCACGATGCGACCGTCTAAATCGAAAGCTGCTGCGCGAGGTACAGCAGTCGGAGGCTTCAGAGTCCGATAATCGATTTTTGCGGGAGTTTGGTCGGAAGTTTTAGATGGCGTCTCAAAAGGCTGGAATTTGGTGACACATGTCTCCACAGTGGATGATCTGAAATTATCTAGTTTGTGGGTAAGTTGAACTTACTTACTTTTTTGGAACAACCATTGCAGTTTTCTTCGCTGACCAGCAAACAAATGTCAAATGAACACCTAAAGAAAGCAACGATTGCTGAGATGATTTTTTGTTGATCTAGCAATTTTTTTAGCCTACTTGACAATAGGCTAGTATGCCTACACCCAAAAACAACATTATCAGTGGAAAATATCCACTAGAAATTCACATAACTTTCATGTGTGTTCAGGAAGTGTAAAATGCTTTGCAAAATCAAGTGAATCTTATGTGTCCAGTGACATGCAAATGATTAGTCAAGTAGAATTTCTCTTTCTAGGTGATATTCATGTAAAAGTCGCTTATCTTAGTATTGGAAAATATTTACATGTGTTTCCAGTAGTAGCAAAGTGAAATATTTTTTCATTGAATTATTATTTGAGAAAGAAGTTCAAATTTTGCTCATGCGTTCATTAAATAATGGCGTTATGATCTGGAATTTCCTTGTTATTATTGAATAGGGAATACGGGGCGTGTTTGTCTCCATGAAGAAAACGCCTAAGAAAGCATAGAAAAACTATGAAAATAATGAATCAAAGATTGCCTCTAGTTTTGAAGCAAGATTTTCTTATTCGGTTCGTAGCGGTATGCATTTAGTTAAACCAATGCACAGTGGGAAAAACATGAATCGCGAAAGCATTCGATAGTTCAGCTCCAGGTAGCACAAGGTTAGTGGACAATAGCATTTTTTATGTGCAACTTCCTGGGAAATCGAATGAAAGGGGTCTCAATTGCCACAAAATAATGTATAATTTTCGGAAAAATCACACACTCGCCATTGCTTAAATTATTTTTCTTGTGTCTCAAAAACGAGGATTGTTCGGTTTTGATTTAATCATGTTTGACCAATTTTTCTTACTTTTCGGTAAAATATGATACAAATTCCTCAACTGGTTGTAAGAGGGCCTCTTGATTACACCGGTCTGTTGAAATCCACTGTTTGAAAGATATTTCAAATGCATTACATTCCTCCAGTTCGTTGAAAAGGTTATTTTCAAAAGCTAACCGGCTTGGACGATGTGTTGCATGATAGTTGTTCGAAGTAAAATTACGCATCAGTTTGGAAAGCATATTTTCTTAGACTATGTAGCATCAATTCAATATTCTCGGGAATGGTACAGACACAAATATTATGAGAACCTGAGCTGCCAAGTTATTTACATTGCTTTGGCTTTGAAGCTGCAAAAGAATTGAAGCCATTGGTCTCACTAATCTCTTTGAAGCCATTATAAGTGAACACATCAAAATTATTGTTTGCACATGCTGTCGCTTACCATTTTTTCTTACTGAAACTTTGTTCTGGCATGGCTATGCTTAGGGCCTGTTCACAAACCACATACACTTATTTTTGAATATCTCAACCCCTCAGCCCCCTTCGTAGATTTTCCACCAAAAATTTTATTAAATTTTTGTTTGGAGCGTAGACTTTTGCCATATATAACACTTAGGATTCAACAGTAAGGTCCCTGCACTGATAGACAAAATTGCAAAATTTCAAAATTGTTAAATTAATCCAACTGACTCGAAATGAGTTTTAAAGCCCTGGTGCTGATTCTGAGAACGTTCTCATACCTGAAACGGTATTTTGTTTTAACAGTCGTAAGATATGTATTGACTTTGAACATATATGGCACGCGATGTTGAATAGTAGGCATGAGAGTCCGTCACCTTGTCGTAGTCTCCGACGAGATTCGAATGAACTGGATAGTTCACCAGAAACCCTTGCGCAGTTTTGCACACCGTCCATCGTTGCTTTGATGAGTCTGGTCAGCTTCCCAAGCCGTTTTCGTCCACATCCTTCTGGAAGGTGTTATGCGACGTGCTGAGCTCAACAGCCGGGGTACGATTTACAAATCTCGTCAATTTGTGTGCTTTGCGGACGACATGGACAGGTGGCAGAGCTGTACACCCGCCTGAAACGCGAAGCAGCAAAGGTCTGACTGGTGGTGAATGCGTCGAAAACAAAGTACATGCTGGTAGGTGGAACCGAACATGACCGGATCCGCCCAGGAAGTAATGCCACGATAGACGGGGATACTTTCGAGGTGGTGGAGGAATTTGTCTACCTCGGATCCTTACTGACGGCTGACAACAATACGAATCTAAAAACATTCACCCCCGCACCAAATGCACCATGTACAAAACGCTGATAAGACCGGTGGTCCTCTACGGACACGAGACATGGACCATGCTCGAGGAGGACCTGCAAGCACTCGGAGTTTTCAACCGACGCGTGCTTAGTCATACTTTTAGTCATACTTGCAAGAGAAAATTACGTACAAACTGATAGGATACGGCTTCGTTTGTCTTTGAAATGCTTCTACGCAGAAAGCAAAATCGGTAGAAACTACCGGTCCAAGGGTTAAATTAATAAAACAAACCTTTTCTTTGCATAAATAACACACACAAACAAACAAAAATATTTTAACCAGATTCATTCAGAACAAAAACCATAAACATCTATTAATTTTTCATTCATTTAGTCGCATGCGTTGCAAGGCTCGCACCGGGTTCAGCAAGTAAGTAATCAAATTAAGCAAATCCTTCAATGTTCGGAACAGTAAATCGAGATTATTAACATTTATTCAAAGATTATTTAGATGAATTTGTCATCAAAGCTTTACCAAAAGTTGGCCATGATCCAGCCAAATGGGTCCAAACTTAATCCAAACAAGAATGGGTAACTTGAATAACACGCCAAATAAACAAAACCATTGTTCTGAATTTAGCAATTATATCTATTACACGGTACTATTGTTTTCACGTTTTGTGTAAGTTTCACCTGGAACAAAGCATCACTGGATCGTACAGTCTAATATAGTACGGTGAGTGGAACCATTTACCCACCCTGATTTCTCAGCTCTCCTGCTAGTGATAGTGCTAATATTTTGTATGTAGTTAGGGCATCTTCAGCGGCGCTCCAAATCGTGGATTGGATTTATTTTTCTAGACCAAACGCAAAAAACATCGCTGCACCGGTGTTGTAAATTTTGTTTTATGCTGGATCTATTTTGCATCATTTTAAAACTGGTATACGTTTTGATCTATTCTTGCAGCAATTTGGAACTAGAAAAATACCGTTCCAAAACACTACACGCTACTTGATAATACCAATTATTGAGTTAGGTTTCAGCTTTTACTAAACAATAACTCCATTTTATTCTGAGGTATATTTGTGAACCGAAAAGTAACCGTGTTCGCTGCGTGTGATGCTGGCGGTGGATGAAAAGTTGTGTTGCTCGCCTCGGAGGCCAATAATTACCTCTAGTTGCTCCCGGTGCAGGGGATTGCCTTTTCGTTTCATTCCTAAATAGCGAATGCTTCTTCTACAGTCACTGTATTTTTCAGAAAACGCTGACTAGATCGAAATGCGAAAGTTCGGAGATTCCGAATAATATTTCGATTGCTCAGAAACGAAAAGTAACGAAGTTTTCAAAGTAAACAATCTGTTTATTGAGCGATCGGTCATGATAAGCACTTGGAAATAACTCATACAGAAAAAATCTGGAGAAGCCTCTAGTTGACTCTAGTTGTCGCATAATGTCCTCCCTTGTCATGCGGAAACGTAGAAAGGGATTCTCGTAGTAGATTTGCGTGTCGCTATAGTAGTCCTGGAACAGCTTCTGGTGACCGGACCGGAAATCACGGTCGACGTTGGGGCGTCATCCAGGATGTGACCCTCTCCGTTTCGATTCTTGTATATCCGCTGACAAACTACAAATCAGCATTATCTACTATCGTTTAAATGAACTGCATGCCTTCACATACTCACCTTCAGCCAAACGAAAGAACAAGTATTCCTAGTCATCAGTTAACGACGCACTACTGGCATTAAAAATTATTTGATCAAACCAATCAATGGCAAAATATTTGTGAAAAATCTGCGATCTCTGGAAAAAAAACTTCTGATCTCTGATGTTGAATGATCATTGGCGGGTTTAACAACAAGACATACCACACCGGTGCGGGGAACGCAAAGTTGGTCTTTTTTAGCTAGTTCTATTGAAGTTTCACTGATGTAAATCAGGTATAAAGTTGATCTAAAAATAGATCACCGCTAAAGATGCCCTTAGGGTCTGTGATAAGCTCGTCACCTACCGAAAATGAGCGTAATTGATAGCCCAGAAACTAAGTTGGAAGGATGGTACCACCGATCGTTTAACAAATTTTGGTAATTTTTAAATAGCTTGGAGTATGCTCATAAATGCGTATCTGATTTTGTAAACAAAGAGGAGAAGAACGATTCAAACGTTAAATTCTTGAATTCCTTACCACTTTCATGCAAACTAGGACCACCAACAAAGGGAATAACGTTTCCCGAACATGATGCTAATTTACGTGAGGATGCAAGGAGTTTTGAAAAAAAAATAAGGTTGAATATTTGTTCCCCTCTTTGTTTACAAAATCAGATACGTCTGCCTAAATAAGTTGACAATAATTGCCCAATAACCATGAATCGTACGCATAGTAGGCTTCTTTATCCAGTATTTGAAGGCTGAAGCATTGAAACGTTCATTTTATCATGGCTGATTCGCAAGAGCAAAAATTAGACGCTCATTTTAAAGAAGATATGAGTTCAATTATTTCATTGCTATTTTTGCATGAACCAGAGGGTAACGTTTGCGTTATATATCTTTCGTACACTATACGTATTCAATACTGCATGAATTATTATTTTATTTTCGTTTTTAGTACGTCGTATGGGCAGAACATGGATGACCACATTCTACAACATGGGATCCAATATCCTTGACAAACAGATGCGAAATCAATATGTTTCCTATATGCTGATGCAGTTAGAAGTCAATCGCAATCTATCCAAACCTTTCAATGAGCCAGCACCGGAACATATTCATCAACCGCTTGTAAAGATAATTGTAAGTCCTAACGAAAAATAAACCAGAAAATCTCAAATTCAAGTAAAGGTATTCTAGCAACGTTTGGCTGTGCGGTTAATGTATTGAAATGTGTATGACGTTCCTTACTAATTACCTATGACCTTCGTACAACTTTGCTTGCAGGCTGCCGAAGAATATATAGAATTCTCTGCTAAGTGTGAAAAGTTCTACCTGTCAAAAAAGCGTTCCCCTGGAGATCAGCAAATGGAAGATTTCAATGTGAAGCCGTGTGATTTTCTATATAGGCTACCGCCCATCCAATCGGGAGTGGTTGTGTATGGCGCCTGCTTCAGCAAAGATAACCAATGAAAACACCCATCGATCGAAATTAAATATTCACCAGTCTCATCATCCAGATCATTTATTTATATCACGTTCAGAAAACAACGAAAAACATGGACGGCTCCGGCCATATTCAAATGTAATTTTGTTTGTTTTTCTTCATTTCATCTGCATACGGATGGACGACACAACGTGTTTATAATTTCCAATCACGAATTCAACGGGTTTCACGTTTGCCTTGCCTCGTCGTCGAATCCAAGCTCGGGCTCGTCTCCGCTGATGCCTCACAGTTGTTGTCTGGTGCTCGTTTCGTTTCGTAATGATCTCCCATCAACGAGTGTGAGTTTGCTGCACAGAGTTTCTTGTTATTCTTGTTTTCTTCTTTAAGACCACAGCACGGGTCGTCCGGGTGAAGAGAAGACTGATCTTGGCTCGATGCTACAAAGCGATACAAAATTTCTCCCATTTACACGCAGCCGACTGGCGATCTTCTTTCTTGGCTCTCTGCATGAACTTCGCCAAGAGTGCATTCAGCTTTGCCCATGGAAGTATGGCGCGTGAGGGGATGGGATGGGATGGGATGGGATGGCTGTATGGTTATATTTTATATTTATTACGTTTACTCTGAATGAAGGCTGGTTTTACCATCGTTTATTGGCGTAATCTAGCCACGCCTTTCTATTAGTGGTTTTCTAGTTTGTGTGTGCGTTTTGTTGTTTTCACCACATCTAATCGACGCCCCGTTTGCAGGAATGCATTACTGATGGGAGCTCCTTTCGAATTGAGAAACTCCACCTCTACAAACTAATTGCCTTTGCTTTGGTGTGGCAGCTGTGTTCCTTGTGTCAATTAGCAGTCTGGAATTTTTGACGAGGTTTGCCGGATAGGTTTAGATTACTAATAAGATTAACATGATAAGCCAAACTGATATTGTCGTTCTACTGTAAGGGTATCAGGGGGGTAATGATGAGCAGATGCGCACCATTAGTTTTATTGAAATCCTACGGCTATTAATGAAATTTCAAATATCAATCGCTGAAAAATTGATTAAACATCCTATGTACCCTAGCTGAAACAAATTTAAAAAAAATCGATTTATAAAAAATATATCTTGCTCGTCAGCGCATGAAATTGTTATTACATGCTGATATACTAAACAAGGTCTTAGGAAGCTTGAAATATAAACCATATTTGTTTTTAAGGTTTTCTGCAGTATTATACATTTCCGCACTAATAGAAATACTTTTTGATATAACCATTAATGATAAAAACGCGTTTCAATTATATTGGTTGATGAGGGGCAAAATGCCACCTAATCTCAATAAAACTTATTTCTTTGTCATTAACTTGTTGTTTAAGAGTGTTTGGTTTTCTAGTAATTTTCAAGAATGAACATCGTTGTTATTTTGTTGACGTCTATGTCGGCTTGGATGATTGTTTTTTTTCTTCTTCTTTTTAATGGCCCTGAACTGTTTGGTTCATATGAACCAAGTGTCAAGTGAAATTAATATTTAAAACGACGGTTACCCGAAGAAAACAATTTGATTAGCTTCATTATGTAGTCCTACAACTATCTACACAGGTGAGAGTTCGAAAAGAAATGATTTTAGTTCGAACTGGACTTAAACATTTATTTCTGTCTGACTGATAAATTTTGCGATTTGTAGATTTTCATCCTATTTTTTTTTAATTTTTGAGAACCATTTTAAAGATTGCTTTTTAGAGAGCACGGGGAACTTTCATCTTATCCCAGAAAATTTGTTACATTCAAAAAGTAAGTGAATAAGATTCTCTTGCACATTACAAGAACTACAAGTATCTGATCTGATCAAGTTCCATTTTGCTAAAGTGTTCTTTTTAGTTGTCTGAAAAGTTGTAATTCTTCCGATAGCAATCGTTTCAATAGTGGGCAAATTTCGTTCACACTACCAAGGTTCCAATTCAATTTGAATGATTGTTTCAAAATGCTCTTTTCGTTTGTCTTTAGATGATTCAATATATTCTGTATTCCATTCTGATATTAATTCAGTTTTAAAATTTAATAAACAGTCACTTAACGAAAGAGGATGGTTTTCGTGTGTTGATCTTGTGATACCTAATTTGGCTGCTGCATCAGCTCTATCATTTCCTGATAGATTAATGTGACCTTTGGATGATTGTGTGTGGATGATTAGCTTTTCCGTTAATAAATTATTACTGTTTTTACTCTAAACCAATCAAACATGTAGTGCTATGATAATTGATGGAGTCAAGCGGATGCTTTATAATATAATTGTTATTTAATATGTTTAAGGAACGTCCATTAATTACGTCACGCAAAAATTGCCTTTTCTAACCTCCCTTGTCGTTTTTGTATGGACCTTCAATTTTTTGTATGGATCGTCACGTTTCTCAAACCCCTCCTACTGCTGACGTATTAATGGACCTTCCTAATATATAAATTCGTTTAGGGAAGGTCCATTAATTATGTCACGCAGTAAGGGGGAGAGGAGTTTGGGAAAACGTGACGATCCATACAAAAAAAATTGAAGGTTCATACAAAAACCGTGACAAGGGGGAGGGGGTTTAAAAGTCATTTTTGCGTGACGTAATTAATGGACATTCCTTTATAGTGCCCTTTATACCATCAATACCCCTAGTGACGGTTTAAAACTAATTTTGCAGAGTTAATACGTATACAATAGGGGACGGACGGTTACTTTATTGATGATTGCTCATATGAAAACACTTTGTTGTATCGAAATCATGCTTATGCTCCCTGCAGGGAGCTGTAAGATTTGTAAACTATAGTTAAAAGCCAACATACGTTTTGGTACTATTAAATAGATTAAATGATATACAACAGATGATTAGTTGAATATACAATATACAAAGTTACAAGCATTATATAAGGAACCATGTACATGTTTGGTCTCTCTAATAAAGAAACCCTATCTTATCTAACCTAATATTGGTGCGGTCTGTCAATTTTAACCCATAACATAGTCATTTTCACAATGAAGTTATTTAAGTGTAGTGGGTAATAAACACATGAACGCATGAACGAAGAATGCGGTACATAGTTTGAAAGAAACATTCAATTCTGCATTATCTAATGCACATAAATGCTACACCGAAAAAAAAATCTGAACTTTCATTGTCATGTAAACATCAGAGCATGTAAAATTGTAATTCATTCCACACGAAGCAGCAACTTGCATGAAATACATCATGTAAAGATGAGCTTTTGTATCAAGGGTCGATCCATCTGATCAATTTAAAATCAAAAGATTTTAAATCTAGTCCAAAGATCGGGCCATTGATCGGGTCATTGATCGGGCAATCTTGGTAAAACAACTGCACATTTTTTACAGTGTTTCAAAATTGTAAATAAAAATAAAACAGGAACAACAAATTTCACAACAAACTTTGGTTATTCGATCTCTGCATGATTTGCATTGATTTATTCGGGATTCAAATGTAATATAAAACGATATGTGCTAGTCATGAACATTAATGAGTATGATTTATTCACTTAAAGCTTTGATGATCCGGAACTGGATAAATGACCGTTGATTCAACCAATGACGACTGTATGTTGGCATTGCTGTACTCAGATTACCGAAACACTAGTGGCAGCTCTGTATCAGCACATTTACGTTGTGGGTAGATTCGATGGGACACGGCAGATGAAGACGATTGAGCTATTCAAAACTACAGATATGAAAATTGAATGCACCAATCAAAATAGCCAGAAGTGCCTTGTCATAAATGGTTTTGGATGGGAAATGGGAGGAAACAATGGACAGACCTTTTAAGTTATCGTTGAGGTTCGTAAAAAAAGCAAAACCCTTAACCTCATGTTTTCATTGACAATTACTGCTTTCAGGAACTGCGAACCATCATCGACATTGCACCAACAATTGCACGGCGTTGGAATCTACTATAAGATGAACTATTTATAATAGCGTCGACCAGATGCGCCACCAAATGGCTCGACTCTACATAGACAATGGTTCGCTAGTGTGAAATGCAATTGGTGTCACAAATAAGCACAACTTCCAGAAGTTTGTAGCCGACCCCAAGTCGGCTAACTCAAACTGGTCTACTAGGGCGTTTCACTAACTTGGTTTATCAAACAAATGGCTTATGCGCCACCTCGTTAGAGGACCACTTGTCGTGTTGGGATGCCCGGCAATCTCTAACCCCAGGGATAGTTCAGTCTAACACAAATGATTGGAACAAGCTAGTAGACGCGAAAAACTTGAAACTACTCAAACCATCATCTCCCAACAAACAAAAGCTAACCGCAGATCGACCTTCTATGAAGTGAATGCACTGCAGTGACCTATTATCATCACTGGACAAATTTTCCCGACCACTACAATCAACGCTTCAGGACAAAACTGCAAAGTGGACTGAGATTCCCAAGCAGTCCAACTTGGAGTACAAACAACAAAATCTACAACAACTACAACGAATAAACGTGAAAAATCTCTTTAGAACAGTGCACTTATTATACGAAAATCTCTACCTAACAATTAAACAAAGATTATTTAACATAGATCAAAAAAACATTTATTTGACGGAATTGAAAACGACGAAGATTTATTTTACATATTTATTTCTTTTCAGGTACCCTCAACTTAATTCTGTTCTCTCATCTTTCTCTTTTCTCTCTACCTAATTGTGCGGATTTCTACCATCATGCTACCTTTAGAATGGCGCTCTATTTCAAGTTCGACGGTTACTCACGGTTTGGCTTCTGCCTCACCGAATGCTCCTCACTCTTGTTTCGTCGCCCATGCGACGCTGGCTTCACGGAAGATAATGGCAGTTCCGACAATGCCAACAATATTGGTTTTCCAATGGGAGGGGAAACTGCTCTATTGGAGCTACGTGAGGTCAGGATAGTGGTACACTCTGTAGACAAAATAGACGCGGTGTGCCGAGCGGAAAGTGGTTTCGCTAGTGTGAAATAAAAGCCGCCGAACGACTGTTCGAATCTATGAGCGCATGTTCTTAAGTACTGGGATATTCTTAAGATAGTTACGTCCTTTTTTCCTAACGCACAGATTTATTTCCGCACTGGCCTAGCAATTTTCATACGCTACACCTACTATAGAATTAAACGCACAATTAGTTACACTGACTTTAGGACATAATTCACGTTCTAACTACCTGAACAAGCACACCGCGTGACAATATAAAAAAAAACCTTCACAGTCCTGCCTCTTCCACGGATCAGATTGAAGTGGACGAGAGAGAACTTTCATTTCCTTAGAAAGGTCACTGGATGCATTCTTCGTTCCGGATATCGGAAAACGAACTTATCAAAAGGCGATCTCCGATTACCTTCGGAATTGATAGAAGATGCTGTCTTCTTTCCTCTCAAGCATTGCCCATCTAACTAGCTCATTCCAATATTTAAGTTGAGGTTTTTTTTTATTATTAAATTCCCGACGACAAGTAATCCTTCTGGGAGATAATGCTCAACCCAACGGATCCAGATTAAAAGTTGAAAATGAGAAAAATGCGAGCCTAGTGAGAGGATGAACATTGTAATAAGTGAAGCTCATAAACAACTTTCCCTCTGGTTGTAAGTTCGCGAATTAAGAACGATGAACTTACTACTGCGTGTTATTTCGAATGTTTACCTCATTATTCCGAAGTTTACTCATCATAAATGGCTTATTATCATGCCACTACAAGTTATCTCATTCCGAACACACCAGGATCATTGGGTCGTTCAACCGATCATCGAGGCGCCGCTTCAGTCTAGCTGAAGTTCATCATTCAGATGCCGGGAACCATCGAATTTTAGGATAATCCGTTTGGCAATATCACATAACCATTGCAGCAGTAAGTTATTATTACAGCCCAGGATATAATTCGAAGATGTTTCACGATGCTATATTCTAGAAATAACCCGCTGAATGATAAATTCATCTGAATTTGAAACATTGTTCAAATATTAATCATTCAGTTTTAATAAATAATTGGTTTTCGGCTTCTGCCTTTCCGGTTCATTTGGGCTAAGTCTTGTTATAAGAAGTTCAGTAGGAATCTAAAATATCCAGTTAAGGCAGCCTCCTTAGCTTACTTGAGGATTGCTTAGCAAGAATTTTGATCGACATATGAGGAGGTTTTATCTGAACAAGTAACTCGTTTTTCTTGGTGAGTGGTGATAGATTCATCTGTTCAGCTAGATTTGACTGGACCAAGACGATCTTCAAACTTCATTGGGATCGGGACTTCTTTTATCGGAAGAGCGTGGATCGTTATGCGTTTTTTGTCGTACAGGCCACGAATAATGCCGCTCCTGCAACCGTATCGAAAATGTACACATTTCCTGGCTTCTTTTCTTTGGGAATAAATTCTGCTGGCAGCACCATGGTATCGCCCGCAATAAAATCGATCGTCTTAAAATGAGAGAAATGTGTTTCAAACTAGGGAAGTGCTCATATGCTCGCAAATCGTACAACTTCATGGGCTGTGGTCGTACTGGTGGTTAGAATTTGTCCTGCGTAGGAGAATCGATGAAAAGTCATTTCCTTTTGCGGGGGAATCGTGTTAACAAACATTCTTCTGTTGCCTCCAGTTCCATCGCAGTATCCAGTATCCGACCGTGATCACCATCGCATTTTGATTGTACGCGCACTACAAATCGTTTTTAAATTATTCCTGAAGAAGAGCAACACCTGTTTTAGGAGCAATGTTTAAAGAATTAATATAATTGCTACCAACTGAACCGTCTCATGAGAAACGTTATGTAATGTATATGATGTGATGTGATGTGATAGGAAGCCAACACCAGTGCAGGACTTGCCATGACGTACAGTTCCTCCTAATGGCAAGATCAAACTGTACATACCTGTAATCCTCACTATTCCGTTGCATGAAGGGTCTAAAACGGGGGTGTGGACCCGTAAGCAGAAGCACTTACACGAAACTCACGAAAAGGATAGAGACTCTCCTTCCAACGAAACGCTCTTATTACAGGAAATGAACAGTAAGCAATACACATTAGGATTTACGTCTGGTGGTTTGTTAAAAATAGGGTTTGCAAACTCACTGTAGACTGTCGGAAGATAATTAGACTTTCACTGATCTCGATTTGACGATTTCCATCAAGGAAGGCATAATTGTCATCCATGACTTGGGCCAGATAACCACAAATCCCTCATCCAGCCTACGGTTCGTCTGGTACCCTGTATTCTCCCCTTACCCTTTGGAATATGTGTATATGATGTACGTAATAGAATATAATATATGTATTTACAAAATGTAACTAAAAGCCACTGGATTGTTGCTGCAAAATAAAATTTGGATATGTATTAATATTTGAATAGCCCTGGACAACCTGAAAAGCAGAGAAGATCAGTCCTCTCAACAAAGATAAAATTTGAATGAAAAGATATTTGATTTGTTCTATTATTTTGAGAATCAACAGACTATTCTATAGGTAGAAGAAAGCAGTTTTAGAGATCGAAGAACCCGGTTCGATGATTTCTGAAATAAATGTAATATCACCAATCACATATATTTAAAAACAAATGATACTGCTACTATCACATGTCAGTCTTTTATGGAGTAGTAGTAGTTCAGAAATAGAATTTTAATGAAAATGTTATGCTAAAATGCTGAAAAACAAATTTAGTATTATAAGCATTAAATTGTCATGCTGCGCTGTACCCTGAAATGCAAAATTAATTTGAAATGCAAAGATGTCACAAGGCGTGCTGAAATTAATAATTAAATGAGAATGAAAACTACACCATGCTTGACCACAATATTCAGTCTCATCCACACACTTTCCTATTGTCAAGTTGGCAACGTTGCCCATGCTGAAAAAAATGAAATAACTGCTATAATATGAGATTGCGCAAGCGTGTAGTGTTCATGGGTCGGTAAAGGTAACAATTCGAAGAGATATCTTAAGGCAGAGCGTCAATGAAGGAATGTTGCATTTATGGGCAGTTATTAACGATTTTTGGACTCATAGTTTTCCCGCATGTTCATTGAGTAGAAGAAGTTTACTTCTGCTCGAAAATTGCGGCATGGACAAGCCTTAGTGTTGTAGAAATCGTTCTTACATATTAAGAATTTTCGTACGTCTAGAGATCGTTACAAAGAGTTATTGTTTGCGGTTGCAGCGCTCGATCTCATTTTACCTCCAGCGAGAAACGATTGAAGCAAATAAAATGAATCATAATATATGGATGTTAGGAGACAGGCGCAAGAGAATTCTATCGTAGAGTTAGAGACATTCCCCTGCAGTAGTAGCCGCCAAATACACAAAGGGTACAGAAAAATAGGACGACAGCTTCCGGACAGCTTTGAATTGCAGACACTTATTTTTGTATGGCAAAGTTTTTCAAATAATTCACTTAAAATCTTCCAATAGATCCAAATTTGTTGATTAACATGGTTAAGTGTCCGTAATGTGAGTCAGCACAGTCAGCGTAATGTGAGTCAGTGCACTAACGGCATCTTTGAAGATATTATGGGTTTCCCCCATCTGCACAAATATATGTTGTACTAACATTCTTTTCCTTCACCAACGGAGCCAGGTATACAATGATGTGCTAGCTATGCAGTTTTTTACTGTATACGGAAACGTATTAGTCTTAAATACATTTTCGAGACACTACAATGTAGATTACTCTTAACAATTATTACTTGGACATTTTATAATCACTTTCACTTTTTTTAAACACTATTTTTAAAAAAACTTTTATTTATAAAAAAAAATTACATTGGACAAACTAAACGTAATCTCAATATTCGATTCAAAGAGCATATTGCAGAAGTCACTAAAGCAAACAAAGACACTGACAAAGGGATCATACACCATTTTAAATCAAAAGTAGCTGAACATATATTCAACGAAGAACATTTTTTAAACTTAAATAACATACAAATCTTGAGACATATCACAAACCCCTGGAAACTAAATGTAGCGGAAAGCATAGCAATCCACAAACAAAATTCCAAAAAATAGCTTAACAAGGATCAAGGAAACGGATATTCGTGGCTGTTTAAATTTATACCTTCACACAAAAACATCTCACTACACAACACAACACCCATTTGACTAACTTCAAACGAAGTAATAACGAATAACCTTGTAGGTATCAAACAACATTTCAGGTATACAAAAAAACACATAAACACACTCAAGAACTTCTCTACCCACTCCTACCTCACATACCGCGGTACCAACAAACATACTATAAATACTAGACCTTCTGTGATGTTTCCTTTAAGTCGAGCACTCGACACTGAAGAAGTCTGTAAGTAGCAGACGAAATAGGCCTATCTGTCAAAAGATAAGCTCATAGTAGAATTAAAAGGCATTTGCTCGCGTTTACTAGCGAAAATTTGAAAAAGTGTTTTCAAGGTTTTATTTTTTATTTTTTAAAAAGTGATCAAATGAAGTGTTAATTTTAAATTCTCCTAGTTTCCCAATCATTATATAATTCAAATTTGAGTATAAGCCACCCCCGATATGTACAATCGCACATGATTTGCTGTGCTATGATATATAACCCTTCGTGCTCAAGGGCTGAGCGATGCATCCCTTGTACGTGCTTATTTTTTTTATAAAAGCACTCTAAAAAAAACACGTTTCAAAATACACTTTACAAAAAAAATTGAACGAGCACTTTCATAAAACACTTTTAGGAGCGTATCAGTAGAACAATTGTCATTCGAAAACATGGAACTTACAAACTAACGTTTGATCACTTGATCACGTTAAAATTAAACAATAATACACTAATTTTGTTTATACTATCCTAAGGTAATGCTTGACCATGAATATATTCTGTACAAGTAATAGTTTCAGCTTTAGCTTCATATATACGCTTAGGGATATGGGTGGTGTCTACCAGTTGTTTTTTTTTTTATTTATTAGGCGCGATGGTTCGATCGGGAAATCGTGATGAATTCTGGTGAGTTCTTTTTTGAACGACGACCGACTCGGCGACATATTTATTTAAACGTCTGAAATTTCTTTGGGTTATTCGGAACTTTGTGTTTACGAGACCACGAGATACCAGGAGACCTCATCGATCGCGGACCGTGAATCTTGATAACATCATATCTCAACATGTTAAGTCAATTGCATCAAAAAATTAAATTCGTTTCCTAAATTTCATACCCCCTTGGGTTATTTTTAAGATGCTTTATGCCAGCCCCGAGCATGATCGAGTGAGCCCAAATTTTACAAAAGGATGTGTGGTGCAAATTTTATCAAAGATGGAACGCGGAGGCGGGAATAAATTTTGCTCACTTAAGTTAAAAATCCGACGTGGTCAGGTGAAATGATCGCGAAGTATCTTAGATTCCCAAAATCGACTGTAAGAACCGTGCTGAAACGTTACAGGGAAACACTCCCTGGAGCGCACAACATTAAACAACCGTAGAAGAGGAACATACGACCAGAAACTTCGAGCGAAAGTCCGTACAACAGTCCGGAACAATCCTGTGATCTTCTTGCGTGATTTGGTGAAAAGGTTCAGTACAGTTTGACGAGTCTCTCGGCGTGAAGGTTTCCAGTCGTACCATGCCACCAAGCACCTCATAGGACCCTGAAAGAAAACCTTATTGCCAAACGTCACGCAAGAATGCCCTACGAATAAGTTCTGACGACAACGGTTGAGTTTTATGGACGATGAAATGTTCAAATGAACTTTGGACAACTCCCAAAACACAAATTTTACTTTGCCGAACACAAGAGTGATGCTGCAGGTAGATTCAAATTTGTCTATGCAGAGTAACTAGAAAATGAGAAGAAAGATTATACATTAATTGTTATGTTATTTATTCTCCGTGTTCACTCATCACCATGAGGCACCAAGAGTGAACATTAATGTTTTTCGCTAGAATGAAAGGTGTGAAGAGAAAGTGAAAGTTCCGTCAGAGTGCGACAGGTAGGAAAATTTAATGGATGTTTTTTGAAAATTGAGCGAAAGGGCAAAAATTGACGCATGGAAAGACGCTCATGTATCACTGTGGCTTGTATAGTTATTCTAGCGATCTATTGTGTGCACTCTGTTTATTGATGCGCATATGGGAGAGGAATTCTCTCCTTTTTTTGGGTTTGTTTTGATTCGCACCGACTGACGATCACTAACGTTTCTTCTCGTCGTCTCCAAAGTACGTGCTATTTTGCACTACCGTTTTCCTTTCAAGTTCAATAAATTCCCAGCAGACGCCACAATAAATCAAATCTATGGTTTCAGTGACAGTACACGTTGCTGGGTAGCTCAGCGGTTACCCGTTCTGCTTACTGAGCAGATGGTCGGGAGTTCAATCCCAGGCCCCCACCCCTTCCTTGTCATTTGTCACTTGCCTCTTTCTATCACCGCTAGATTTAAAATTAAAAGCAGTCTACTGCGCTTTCATTGATCGCATCACTGACCACAGTGAATCCATGATCTAAAAATAACCTGCCTCACTAACGCAAAACTATCATTCCCTTGAAAATTATGGAGACTCAGAGGTAAACACGATCTCTAACCTACGATTGTCAAAATAATCATCTTTCCCCTCCTCGCGAAGACCGTGAGGACGTGGCCGGCGCTGGTAATGATCTAAAAATAGAATGAACTAGTGAACTTGTACATTGAAGATGTAAAAGCTACTCCCAAGCACAGTAATGTTCGCTAGAATGAAAAATATGAAGAATAGTTCCGTCAGTGTACGGCAGGTTGGAAATTGAATAGAAATTTTGAAAATTGAGCTTGGATATAGTGGTATTCGAACCAAGGACGTATTCCTTTTGCCTTAAATCCCCAATGCGAGGTAGGTCAAGACACGAATGAATCCTCTACCTTGACAGGCAAAAGGAACGCTGATCGTGCTCATGTACTGCAAATAGCTTGTGATAATATTCTAGCAGTTGTACCCACTCCGTTTTGTTGCCTACATGGGAGAGAAACTCTCTCTTTTTGGGTTTTATCTGTTAAGATAAGCAAAGGTCGTTGGAACTAAATAGAAAACACTAATTTTTCTTCTAATTTCTAGTAACAGGGATTCCACTAAACAGCTCAAACCCTCTAGGATTCATTTTAAAATCGTTTGGGTATAGAAAAGCTATAGAACTTTTGTATTCAACGAAGTTTATATATTATAGTTTAAGTATTTCTGAGGGTATTGTATCAACAGTTAATTCGATAAAAGCAGCTTTTCGTATCTCAAACTTACAAGTCAAGTAGTATGATTCGAAAAAAAAGGTAAGCCTACGGCTTAATGTATTCATCAACTTTTAATAATCCAACAAACAGTGACCGTATTCTGTCAACCGGCGATAAATGAAGGTAATTATTTTCATCTCCAACTTTGGTACCAACCCACACATTGCAGATAACTTCCGAACAAAGCACCGAATGGCGCCCAGCAATGAGACAGCAAATGCCATCCCACAGTCGTCTCGATTTCGACAGATAATTGCTGGCCAAGTCCTCAACAGGCAGTCGGATGTATCGGATACCCTTCAGGGCCAGACCCCAGTCATGAATTGATTCTGTGGAAAACAAAATCATTTATCGATTTGGTGCCATGATGACGATGCCTTATTTGCTGGCTCCACGTTGAGGGTCAGCATGATGCGCGTTAGATGAGATGTGAAAATCACGGCCTTATGTGGACGTGTCTGAGCTCAAACTTGAGATGATTTGATAGGCAAATATGAATGATATATTAAGCGTGATAACGGGTGGAAGAAGAATAAGCTCGATCGAAACAAATTAATTTCCAACTGGAAACATGATAGATTGGCTGTTAAGCGCCAGGGAGAGAGAAGTTGTATCACCTTAACGGCAAAAGACAGAACCTCTGGGTGCTATTTATCCTCTGGAGAAAACGAATTTCTCGCTTTACAGCATTTCACTACAAACTACTGACAGGTGAAGGGAAGCATGTGCCCACGACTTCATTTATGATCGCCTAGCTGGGCGGATATCGATCATTCACGAAGAATTAATTTGGAAAACAATAAAGACGATAAATTTATACAGATTGGCTCCGCTGATTAAGCCATACACAAATGCAAGTCGATCTTGAAAATGTTTTGACCTACAGACGATGATGCTGCATGATTGGTGGGTAAACGAAATTTCCAGCAAATCATTCTGGACAGCCACGGTGTATCAGTATCATGATCGATCAATCATTTAATGTATGGTGTGTATCAATTTTCTGAGAGTTGTATCGTAGTTTTTCTGTATATTTTCAAAATCCATACATCTCATTCCTACGCCATAGCCGTAAGATGCAGTTTAAATGTTAAAGTGATACTAGAAGTATGGAAATGTGTTCGTCACGAATTCCGACTTGCTAAACGATGAATTCAATCCTATAATTTGCGAATAGTGTTGGTTTGCAAACCGTGATCATGTATTTTTTTTTAGTTCATCAAGTTCATGAAACACGGTCAGCATGTGTGAGATTTTTGCGCATATTTCTAAAATAAGACTGCAGAAATGGCACCATGACACGATGAACAAAAACGGTTTGGTTATTCACGCGGTTGTTCTGATGTTAGTCATTCTTGAAAATTTCTATGCACTCACGTATCACGCTATAAATAAGAGCGATAATGTGCAGCAAATTACTCTTATGCATGCGGGTTGTTTTGGGTGGTTAGAGTATCATTGATTGTTGAATCGATATAGTGAGGGTTCTTGCGTTGCACCGAGTTGTGTTAATGGAACTGGTTGACGCTGATTGTATTAGTAGATTGTGAATGGTCTCCTGATGTTTTCTGTTTTCACAGCTAAGGAAATCTGAATATATGTGTGTAAGTTGTACTTCAACAGGCTATGTGGGTGAGTGATGAAGATATAAGTGATTTCGACGATTGAATAAAAAACAGATAATTTTTCGAGTTTGAAATCCTGGGACCTGGAGTTTTGCTAATAAGAAAAATACAGTGCCCACCTCATCATTTTTTTTATTTCTCTCATTTATTTGGTTCAAACTAAGGTAAACACACTTGTAGCCTTTCTGATATCTTTTTTTTAAATATTCTTTGCAAGTTCACTTATGGAATAATAATAAAAAAAAGAATTCGACTTAAAGAACTTAAAAATCCAATTGGTATTGAAAAAAACAGGGACAAGCAAGTGCCCATTTCAAAAATCGATATGTTTTCGATAAGTTTACGTCGAAAGACCCCTCGATCGTTTATGTTTTGATATTTTGACTAGATTTGAAGCAAACGGCTTGACCTGGTAATTTGTACACGTGATCGCGTTTGATTTAGTTCAAAAAATGGAGAACGTAATGATTCCGAAAGCAATTTCCTTGTGTATCCAGAAATTGGTGGTTCTTGATGTGCAAAACGGTGAATCGCACCGGGCTGTCGCTAAGAAGTACAGTATTAGCAAGGCAGCGGTTGCGAAAATTCTACTGAAACAAAAAACGATCGGATCAGTGGTGGATCACCCAGGCAGAGGCAGGAAGCGCAAAACGGATATACGAACAGACAACAAGATCATGCGCGAAGTCAAGAAAAATCTGTCCGTGAGATCTAGGAAACCCTTCAGCTATCAGTTTCTGGTCGAACTGTTCGTCACTGTCTTGTAGCACGAGCATGAGCATGACTGACCACCCATGGACGCTAAAGTTCTGTCGAGTTAGAATCCGGAATCACTTATTTTGTTGCAGCGGCATGGAAAGTGACCGGTGCAAGAATTCTTTTACGGTGTGTTCACGGTTTGATAATCCAACGTGGTCCGTAATAAAAATCGCAAAAACGTTGAAAATCGCCAAATCAACCGTGTATGATGTGCTCAAACGTTTCAGGGAGCGAAAGAGCGTGGATCGAGAGCTTCAAGGTAAGCGTCGTAGTGGAACATATGACCACAAGCTGAACCAAAAGGTTTTGAGAACCGTCAGAGCAAACCCAGGACTATCAAATAATGAAATCGCACAAAAATACGCTGCTGCACGCAGTACAGTTCGAAGAATTCGTTTGCGAGCAGGATATCGTTCTTATCGAGCCAGCAAGCAACCAAACAGAACGTTGAAGCAAAGTTTCGTCACCAAAACTCGAGGTCAGAAATTGTACCAGCAGGTTTTGACGAAGTACCAAGGATGCCTGCTCATCGACGATGAAACCTACGTCAAAATGTATTTTGGACAGCATCCTGGCCAAAAATTTAACATGGCGACGATACGAGGATATATTCCTGCGAAGTTTAAGTTTACTTTTATGAACAAATTTGCCAAAAATGCAGCTATGGAGCAAAGACCAAAGTTTTCGTGACGAGTAAGACGATGAACTCGAAGTTGTACAAGGAAGAATGCCTCAAAAACCGCTTACTGCCTTTCATGAAAGCCCATAAAGGTCCCGTGAAGTTTTGGCAAGATTTGGCGAGTTGCCAGTACAGCCGGGAAATCATCCAGAGGTACCGCGATAATAACGTAGATTTCATCGATAAAAACATAAATCCACCCAACCAACTGCCCGCAGCTCCGGCCCATCGAGAGATTTTGGGCAACATAAAGCGGAAGCTTAAGAAATATGAAAAAAATAAATGAACGGCTGCGGACGCGACTCAGATGATCAAAATGTGAAGCAAATGTGCCAAGGAAGTTGATTCCGGAGGTGTGCAGCGTTTGATAGGAGGAATAAAGGAGAAAGTGTATATTTTCATTAGAAACGAAGAGAAATGATTTATATTGATATTTTGTCCGTAGAGAACAGTAAGTTATCTTTGTTTTGATGTATTAAACTTATTTGTACGTCAATTCGTTACCGAGATACAGATGATTTTATTATTCCGGATTCTAAATGGACATAACTTTACTCCGCTATCAGCTGTATTTACACAAAGAACCAACAGATGATGTTTGGAAATAACAAACATCCTCAATGTATAAACACCGTTTGTTTGACGTTACACTGAAAGTATGTAGCTAGCACTATCCGCTATCATGTCGCCACCCTCACTAGCGGTCCCCGTTGTCCCATTAGCTTTCGTGCATTGGTTAAGGATAGGAGGAGATTGATAGGGAAAATTTAGAGAGAAGGATTTATCTCGAATTGTGACTGAAAGGAGACAAAAATAACTAAAAACAAAACAAAACTAAAAAATAAACAAAACAAAACAGGATATTAGATATTGTTATTAAAAATTTGATAGAAATAAATTATTTGTAGCTGAAAAGAAACAAAACTAAAAACAAAGATAAAAGTGGAATCGTTGTAGTCCCCAGGATGTTTGAAGGGATTAGCCATTTCTCTGATACGATACTTAGAATCATTGAGCTGTCGATGGTTGATTATAAACATGAGTTGGACACTATTGGCTGAAATGAGCATTGAATGAGAATAGTGAGAATATTTCATTGAATAAATGACAATAATATTCAGTTGTTTATTAAGCTGCGTATGTGCGTAAGCGCGTTGGCCAATATTTAGTGACAACCATTGGGTACGTGTGCGCTACTCCAAGTTCATCTTCTTTCAAACTCACCTTCAGTTCAATTTCCCCATTTAGTTGATCCTGGGAGGCTGATGAGCCTATAGAGTTCTGGGAAATGGTTCTCTAGACGGACGAATCAAAATTCGAGCTTTTAATCGAAAGCGGCGGGTTCGTGTGTGGTGCAGATCGGGTGAGGAGCTTCAGGAGCGCCACATTCAAGGCACGGTGTAGCAAAGAAGAGGAAATGTGATGGTCTGAAGGTATTTTTCGTAGAGTGGAGCGGGTAGCCTCGTGAATATTGACGGGATAGTGACGGCTGATTCCTACATCAACATGCTGCGAGAAAATCTGGAGGTTTTGCTAATCCAGACGGGTCTTGAAGAGAAGTTCATATTTCAGCAGGAAAACGACTCAAAGCATGCTGCCAAGCAGACAAAGTATTTTTCCGGTCTTATCGGATCAAATCGCTGGTATGGCCGCCACAACGCCCGGACCTCAACCCCATCGAGAATTTGTGGGAGATGCCAGAGTTTACAAAACTGATGTTACCAATAAATTCAACTAATTTGAAGCCCTTAAGCGCGCCTGGGAAGAGCTTGATCCACAGTACATAGGGAACCTGGTGGAGAGCATGCGAAGCACCTGCATCTGGTCCTGAAGGCCAAAGGAGGACGCTTAAATTATTAAAATGCTTTTCTTTTACCTAAATTGATCTTCCCAAGAGCCAAAATGGAGTGAGAACTTTGTTTTTGTCATTGTTTTTTTTTCAACACGGATTGATTTTCTTTTTTCCAGTCGATCTCTTTTTTTATTATTATTCCATAACCGAAGCTAGAGAATAATATGAAAAATAAGATATAAAAAATCAGTGGGGTTGTGTACAAGACACGACCGGTTGACGTAGACTACGTTAAACCTGTTATTAGCGTTAAAAGGGTTTCAATTATTCGTGCCGGTCGCTTACCCTTACCAATAGAAACAGTTTAAGTCATAATATGACGGGTGCGGCTCTTATGGGACATTAGATCAGCGTTATGAAGCCAGTGTGTAAGAAAATTTTATTGTTCGCTCTTGAGATATTATTTGGTGGCCCTGAAAAGGGCCGTTTGGTTTTATGAAGTCAGTATGTGGGAAAATTCTCTTGTACACTCTTTATAACTCTTTGGTGGCCCTGAAAAGGGCCTTTTGGTTTAAATGATGACACGGCCGCGGTTGCACGTTTTACGATGGACTATCTTTAAGGCCTAGAAGAAAGTTGAGGATCTGTTTTGGAATATAAAATTAATGATAGTTTTGCTCATTCTTATAATCATAATCGCTCGACACTACTAAATGTTTATTCGTCGAAAATCAAAATCGTTGGACGGTGGTTCAAGAAAACTGCATAATATTGCTGGCATTGCAAACGGAGGTCACGAACGAAGCGTAAAGCAGCAGAATCTTCATCACGACTAGTTGTTTGATCACAGTTCAAAGCCAAGCCGAGATATAGGTATTTGTTAGTTCTACCTGAGTCGAAAACTTTCGATGGATATAGATATCATCAAAGATTCTTGTTCGAACGAATTTCAGTTTATTTACTTCATCGCTCCGGGCATTCATTTATAATATCGCTCCGGCCATTCGACTATATCCGGTATACTATTCGGAATATAAAGCTACTTTATAACATCTAAATGACTTTCTTATGTGATCAATCGGCCATTCCGTTGCAAACATTAAAATTCCCACTATATTCATTTAGTTATATAGGTGTTGGTATGAATAATCCCTTCGACCGGTGATTGATCAGGCAATGCTGGTAAAGGGTGATACGGTCAAAATTTGGTCAAGGAAAACGCGTGTAAATCGGTGAAATCGTTTATTTAAAAAATCAAATTAAATTTCTTTTTTCAAGTTCAATTAGTATAAAATTCAGGAAAAATATTCAGTTAGGCTTCCGCTTTTCCAAATCCGAATTGCCGGGCCTTACACTTGACCCCTGCCATCAGATTTTGTACAGCCACCTTGTCCACCTTCTTCGCCGCAGAAAGCCAGTTTGCCTTGAACTGCTGCTCGTCCTTAGCAGTTTTTTTGGTCTTCTTTAGGTTCCGCTTGACAATAGCCCAGTATTTCTCAATTGGGCGGAGCTCTGGCGTGTTGGAAGGGTTCTTGTCCTTGGGAACCACCTGCACGTTGTTGGCGGCGTACCACTCCATGGCCTTTTTACCGTAATGGCAAGATGCCAAATCCGGCAAAAACAGTACGGAACAACCGTGTTTCTTCAGGAAAGGCAGCAGACGTTTATTCAAACACTCTTTCACGTAAATTTCTTGGTTGACAGTCCCGGAAGCTATGAAAATGCTGCTTTTCAAGCCACAGGTACAGATGGCTTGCCAAACCAGATATTTCTTTGCGAACTTTGACAGTTTCGTGTGCTTGAAAATATCTGCTACCTTTCCCCTTCCTTTGCCGTATAAAACTCCTGTCCCGGAAGCTGCTTGTAGTCGGCTTTGACGTAGGTTTCGTCGTCCATTACCACGCAGTCAAACTTCGTCAGCATCGTCGTGTACAGCCTCCGGGATCGCGCGCTGGCCGTCGTATTTTGTTTAGCATCGCGATTTGGAGTCACTACCTTCTTGTATGTCGATAGTCCGGCACGTTTTTGGCTCGATTCACGGTTGTAGACAATACACCCAGCTTATTTGCGGCATCTCGGAGAATAGGTTAGGGTTTCGCTTGAAACTACCGGCAACTCTCTTTGTCGTCTCAGCGGCTTCCGTTTTTCGATTTCCCCCGATCCAGACTTCCTGGCTGTCGACAAACGTTCTCCAAACGTTTCCCCAATGCTGCGAACAAAATTTTGATACGCTGCTCTTCTTGCTTGGACGGCATTTTGACAACTGAAGAGTGAATTCCAAAATCAAAATAAGAGCAACAATCTACACACACACACCTTAAAAATGAGGGGTGTTCAGGTTTTTAAATGCAAAATTGAAAGAAATACGTCAAGTTGATATTGACCAAATTTTGACCGTATCGCCCTTTATTATGGTTTGCCTACTTTAAAAGTCATTGCAATCGGATGACCAAAATTGTTAAGCCAGAAGGGTGGACCTCATGAAATAACAATTTTTCCGACAAGATCCGCTCTCTCCCAGATTGTGCAAAGCCGTTCTGGAAGTTGAGAAAAATACTAAAAACCCAAGCCAAGACCCATTTCACCGTTGATCCCACTTGACAGCAATCGCTCCACGGATCGCTTAATTACTTACTGCAGAGAAGGCTGTTGAGATAGGTCAACGCTTCGTCTGCTCCCACAATCTTGGACAAAACATCGTCAGTCCCACACGAAGCTGCCGGTTAGCGGAAACTTATGAAACAGCATCCATCTATACCAACTGACTTCTTGGAAGAGTTGGAAATCTCAGCTGACGAATTGTTGACCTATATCAAGCTCCTAAGAACATGAAGGCCCCAGAGTTTCGATAACATCATGAACTTGGAGCTCAAGCAATTGAGCCCCCAGTTCTACTCAAACATCTGGCGTTGATTTTCAGCAATGCCTGCGACTTAGCTACTTTCCCTCGTGTTGGAAGTCGAAAGCTAAAGTCGTACCCATCGGAAACCTGACAAAGATCGCTTCGTATTTCAAAAGCTATAGACCAATCAGCCTTCTCTCAGGAATTATCGAAACTATTTGAGAAAGTAATATACCGTCGGCTTCTTTCATCTGCCAGACGCAGGCTTAACATCTTGCACGACGAACAATTTGGCTTCCGACGTGGTCGGTCGACAATTCAACAACTTAATCGAGTCATTAACATCCTCAGACGGAACAGGTCTGTTTCGAAATCATCTCGCCATGGCACTTCTCGACATCATCGAGAAGGCCTTTGATAACGTGTGGCACGATGGCCTGGTGTACAAGCTAAAACGATACAATCTTCCCATCTTCCTGGTGAAGATAATCACAAAAGTATCTGTCGGACAGAGATATTCAGTGTTTCGGCTGCAAGGTGCAGTTTCCCGATGCACAGGAGATTTCCGCCGGTGTTCCGCAGGGAAGTATACTAGGTCCACTTCTGTTCAGCCTATTCACCTCGGACATACCCCCGCTCCCTGAAAGATTGGTCTCTGTCGTTGTTCGCCGATGATACATCAGTGGTCCACAATGGTAGGGTAATAAGAGCGCTTACAGCGAAACTGCAGTGAAGCCTGAATGTTCTGTCAGAATATTTCATCGAATGGAAGAACTGTATCAATGCGGTGAAGACCCGGGTCATCCTATTTCCACACTCCAACACTCCCAAACTTGTCCCAATTTTTAAAATAAGCCTAAACAACACAACAGTTGAATGGTCCAAATCAGCTGTCTATCTTGGACGTTACCATAGACAGCAAGCTTATTTTCAGAGAGCAGGTTGACAAAACTGTCACAAAGTGTAACACTTCTGTTAAAGCTACTACTGACTGCATTGATCAACAGAAGGTCTACATTATCCCTGAAAAACAAGCTTGCTGTCTACAATCATATCACCGTTCGGTCATCGAATACGGCATGCCAATCTGGGAGAGTTGCGCAAAAACACATCACCTGAAACTTCAGCGTGTTCAAAATAAGTTCCTCAGGATGATCCTGAACACCCCTCCGAGGACAAGAACATCTGAGGTCCACCGCCTGGCCGAGATAAAAATGCTCGACGATCGCTTTGGTGAGGTCTATCAATCAGTACGGGGCACGCTGCCTGACATCGGATCACCAGATCATCCGGAGTCTGGTTCCCCACCCCTAGGATTTTCAAATTGTAGTTTTAGTTGTAGATTAGGTAGGTTATCAAATTTACAACAAACAATGCCCCAAGGGCTATTAATCAAAACACAAACACTTAACACATAAAACCGTAAAACATAAAACAAAGCTGAAAAGCCAAATGGGCTACAACACTTTGTTTGCAAAAATTTGTTTATAAGACATAGAATGGATAGATAAAAAAAACAATTTTTCATGAGCCCTTCGAAAAATACATAACCGCTCACTCTTACTTTTCCATTGAAAACTTGTATATTCTACATTTTACTATGTGATGAATACATTAGGCCATAAATGGGAATATAAGGTTAAATGCGTACCTAAAATATGGTCTATAGTTTTCTTGCAAAATTACAACTCATGCGTTTCTATGTGAATATCAGGTAAATTTGTGAATCCATTATGGCTAAAAACGTTGAGGAAATCGAAATATATAAAAATCGATACAAATTTTTCATTAGGGCCTAATTGACAAACGTAAACAATGGCTTCTTCCTTAAATTTCTCGTTATTGAAAACTCGCCTTCAATCAATCCACCACGATCATTTCGAAGAAAGTGTTCACCTATCCGATAGAATTAGAGGCTTACATGGGTAAGCTTTTGTGCCACGAGAAATTTACGGAAGAAGCCATTGTTTACGTTTGTCAGTTAGAACCTAAGTGAAAAATTTTGTGTCGAAATATATTAGATCTCGCAGAAGAAGAGGTGAGTTTTATAATATATCATTATTCAAAGCAATGGGTATGAGAGAAAAAGGTTGGTTAATATATGATAAATCCTTATAAATATAAAATAAACACCTGAGAAAATAATCACGCATTAAAACATGTTCAGCGCATTAGTTTATCGATATCATGTGAAGGTTCGTATGATGTAGGAAACATGCGGCGCATGTCATCACCAGAATACAATTAATACTATGTTAAAATTCATTAAGACAGGGAGCGATAGCAGATAAAGAGAGATAGATAGAGATATTCAATTGCTATGATGACATGTACTTTGTCAAATTGATTTATATTTAATAAATATCAATTTCCGATCATGAGTTTAAGGACCTTCTCCAGCGTCCCAATTAGTTGTTGGCAACGCATTACCTGTTGCTGCTTTCAATTTTGCCAGATAACTTCGAGCTCGCTCGGCATTTTGGTGCACGGTCGTTTCGGAGGATTTCGTGTATGTTCGCTCTTTATGCGCTTCCTGAATCTGCGCAATCGTTCTGGATCAAATCGGTTGAGGCATTCTCATTTTCACTATGTTTCTCAAAAGTGACAAACAAATCGGCACTAGATTAAATGGCGCACAAACCGAACGAAATATTAATTTAATTCTTATATATCTCTCTGAACTGGATGGGTTGTCCTCAAAAGGACAGATTATTTATTAGTGGGTTGCGCAACCGCTGGGTAAAAATTTTCCCGACGGCTCGCCCTCCATGG
This sequence comes from Aedes japonicus, assembly GCA_034211315.2. Lineage (NCBI taxonomy): Eukaryota > Metazoa > Arthropoda > Insecta > Diptera > Culicidae > Aedes > Aedes japonicus. Next base: position 49,536 of record JASCZW010003254.1, on the reverse strand, counting down.
AGGCGTTTTGCAGTTGCGGTGAACGAATCGACATCATGATATTAGGCGCACAAACCAGACGAAATAAAAGTTCAATTCTTGTATAACCAACTCTTTTAATTAAATTTGTTGTCCTCATAAGGACAGGTTATCGGTTTATGGATTGCGCTAACCAGCTGGGTGAAATTTTTACCGACGGCTCGCCCTCCACCAAGCACCGAATTAAATTTAAGATTAGTTCTTTAAGGCTCCACCTAACAGCAGCGTTTTTTTGCCACCGCCACAGCGAAATCGCGACATAAAAATTGGTGGTGCCGCGGTAGCTAAAAAAACGCTGCAGTGTGGAGGGCCTTAATAATCAACTCTTTTATTATAAAATTTATTGTCCTCAAAGGACAGATTATTCCCACATACTGCTGCTCGCCCCCAAGGACGCATTCTCCCAAAGCAGCAGCGTTTTCGAAGGCGGCGAAACAATCGCCAAGATGAGGTAGAGATAGCGACTTGCACAAACCGAGTGTGCGCCCCGCATAATCCGCCATTTTACCTCATCGCGACGATTGCTGTTTGAGAGAGCTTTGGTACCACCGCCACCAGCTGCTACGCGACGATGAAGCAGCTGCGACCAGCTACCTGCGACCAGCCACAATCGACCACCTCCGCACAGCTTCAATGCTACCAAACGAATGAGATAAAATTATTGCGAGACGTGCATGGAGAGACAAAATGACATGATTGGTAACAGTCTCTCTCTAATACAAAGAAGAAGAAGATGATGCAAGACGTTCGCTTGCTTCGATTTGAAATCTGTGCTAGGAAATTTGGTAAATTTACTCTGCAAAATAACATTATAAGACATCACCTTATATTTGCGTTATTTTCAATAGTTTACTATTGTTTGAGAATAATGTTTGACAATTGAATTGGAGCGCGGTAAAATTTCCGACCGATTGAGGAAGAAATCATGTAAATCTATCGAGGATTATTTGAGTTATTCGCGTACAAAACGTACGGTTTTTCGTGACGGTCGCAATTTTTCAGATTTTCATTTGACACCCTACCCTTGCCGTAAGACGTAGTCTACGTCAAAAGACTACAGTGTTTTTACTTTAATTTGAACCAAATATATGAGAGAATTTCAAAAAATGATGAGGTGGGCACTTTATTTTGCCTGTCAGTGTATTCAAGAAATGTTTTTTTGTAAAACCCGAAATGTCATTGTCATCTCAATAATAATAATAATGAACACTGACGCAAAACGCTTAGAAAAAGGCTATTTTTGTAAAAAATAATAATAATTAACTGTTCGGTGAAAATAGTTTTCTGTTCAAGTAGAAAATCGACAATTATTCAATGTATGTATTCAATATACGATTCGGGATTCCATCAACACATGCTGTTTAGAAGGTTCAGCATACAGCACCTTATCGTGTTTTTCTCTAAGGTTGTTGAGGAAACGACGACGAGATAAACATTACCGGTAAAAATAGAAGTTGTGTTTTCAAAACATCTAATTTGGAATTTGGTTTCTGTAACATGTAGACTTTAGAAAGTGTAAACACAAAATTTCACATCGCTAGAACTGTTATGTGCCATTTGGCGGTATATGAGTAAGATCAGGCGCGCACTCTTTTGCCAGTCAAGGGAGGTACCCCTTCCCTTCTCTTGCCAATCCCAAACAAAACCGTATCCTGTCAGTTGCAATGTAATATTCTCTTGCATAACCTTAGATTAACTTCTTGTGCATAATGTAGCACTGTAGCACTGAGAGTATTCTTGACTAAGAAGGGGTCAAACCTCTATCAGAACATGCTGCTTATCGGAGAAATACACATTTTCTGTTTATTTGCAGCGATAGTTCTCATGTTTGGTTTAAATTTGTGTTTCATTTGTATGGGACATTTTATGGACTCGCCCATAACAAATTTGGTTCTATTTGCTTGATTAGTTCTCGAGGTATGCAGAAATTAGTGTTTCATTTGTATGGGAGCCCCCCTTTCCAGAGAAGGAAGGGTTCCTTAGCTATCATAAGAACCTTCTCCAGCCCCAAAAACCCCTGCATTCAAAATTTCACGCCGATCGGTTCTGTAGTTTTCGAGTCTATAAGCTTCCGACAGACCGAAATCCATTTCCACACAGATAAAAAGAAACATTGAATTGTCTGCGTTGTCTAATGCACAAAAAGGGAATGCTTGATTTGGCAGAAAATAATTTACTATTTCATTTAAATTTAGGCCGGATAACGCCTTAATCTAGCCTGTTGTATGAAAAACAGCAGACATTTTGTATGGCACATGAAAGATTGCAAGCAATTTCGTTGTTCATGTCTCCTTTCGCTTGGAATTAAACGAAGGGAAATTCTACGCGCTTGTTAAAAGTAATTATTAAGATATGGTTTCAGATCATCCATGAAATTCCCACGTATTGTATAGTGGTTTTAAATTATGTTTTCTCTTGTGGCTCTAATGCAGGTCCGTCTACAACATGCAGAAATTACAAATATTTTTGTTATTATCATTTGGTATTATAATGTCCTTCCACAGTATTTTTTATGCTATTTTCAGCCTTGCATTTATGCATCGTTGTAAGTTTTAGCCCACCTAACTCACGTTATACAGGGTGTTCGGTTCCTTAGTGCAAATATTTTAGGGGGCGATAGAAGTTCATATTTGAAGAAAAAAAATGTTCTACGCATATGATCAAATCTCAAAAATCACTGAGTTGTTAAATTTTTTCTGTTTTGGTCTATGCTTGCCAGAAATTGGCTCTAACTCTAAAACTATGCCATTAAACACAAAACTGTTACTTTCATCGGATAGTTTGGTAAATTTTCAACTTAATAGCGTCTTTTTTACTTTCAGTAAGTTGCATTTAGACACATTTCAGGGATAAACGAATATAAAACTTTTGTTTTTCTACGGATTTTCCCTCATTATTTGAAAAAATTACGTAATAAAGTTTATTGTTTCGTCTAACCAAAAGATGCCTCGCAAACCGTTCTACAACTCTCTCTTTGACATCAACTTTCTATCTGGTTTAGTTTTGTCGCAAATTTGTACTAAACACATCTTGTTGGGTCGTTAATTAACGGTTGCGTAAAACACGAATTCAACCCACCGTGCGTTGCTGTTGACGTCTGTTTGCAGCGCGCATAGCACACTTGATCGCCACGTGGAGTGACGGTATGAAAGAAGAAAAATCTAAACAGAAACTTACAGCTGGCAGAGAACAAACATGTATTCTCCAGAAGAGCTGGCGGATATTCATTCTGTTACGGTTTTGCCAAGTGTGGCAATGACAGCACAACAAGAATATGGACGCAGATTTCCCAACCGTCGACTGTTGCAAGTATGTAAAAATAATACAAGTATGTAAGATGTTTAGTTTGTAAACATTACGTTGAGACAGGAACCTTCACGTCTACACACCGTCGGTTCCGGAATTGAACGTTATTTTGGACTGCAACTCAAGCCGACCAGCCCCGCCGGTCGCTGACGCCGGCCATGGAGGAGAGAATTTTAAGAACTGTGAGAAACGATCCCAAAACCAGTACAAGGCGAGTTGCAGCTCAGTTACCGGTCTCTCACTGGAGCGAATGGAACGTTTTAAACGTGAATATGCATCCGTTTCATACGCTGCAAGTTCAGGAGCTTCTGGAAAGAGATAAACCACTCCGGCTTGAGTTCAGCAGGATTATGACAGCGAAAAGGGATGAGGATGCATTTTTCTCGAAAAGCATCCTTTGGACGGACGAGTGCACCTTTACCCGTGCAGGATGCTTCAATACCCACAATGACCACACGTGGGCAATTGAAAACCCAAGAGTGGTCAAAGAAACAAGAACACAGTACCGGTTTTCCGTTAATGTATGGGCCGGTATAATTGACCGACAGCTCATCGGGCCGTACATTATCGAGGGTTCGCTAAACAGTGTGAAGTATTTGGAATTTTTAGAGAACGAGCTTCCAATCTTGCTGGAGGATGTCCCACTTGCTGTGAGATGGCGCTTGGTGTTTCAACAGGACGGAGCCCCACCTCATTCCACAAATGCGGTAAGACATTTTCTGAACGCCAACTATCGGGAACAGTGGATTGGACGGAATGGGCCGATTCCTTGGCCCCCAAGGAGTCCGGATTTGACTCCCATGGACTTATTTTTATGGGGGTGCATGAAGGAAGAGATGTATTCGGTGACAATCAATACTTGGGAACAGCTAATTGATCGAATTTTTATTGCTGCCCGAAAGATACAAGAGAAAATGAATAATATTAACCTTGTGGAAGAGACCGGAAGGAGGATCATGTACTGCATCCAAGAAAATGCAGGACACATTGAGCAATTATTGAAATAAATTTATGAAAGAAATGAAGATCAGTGTTTTAATTTGGATAATCATTGGAAAATACCTGATTAGTTCAATGAACAAGTTCAATGTACAATGGTATCGAGAAAAAAAGGACATTTTCAATTTTCATCATGCGTTCAATTGAACCGTCCGCAGCATTGTTTTTTTTGTCACACTTTTCATACCGTCACTCCACGTGACGATCAAGTGTGCTATGCGCGCTGCAAATAGACGTCAACAGCAACGCACGGTGGGTTGAATTCGTGTTTTACGCAACCGTTGATTAACGACCCAACCAGATGTGTATAGTACAAATTTGCGACAAAACTAAACATAATAGAAAGTTGGTGTCAAAGAGAGAGTTGTAGAGCGGTTTAAGAGGCATCTTTTGGTCAGGCAAAACTATAAACGTTATTACGTATTTTTTGAAATAATGAGGGAAAATCCGTAGAAAAACACAAGTTTTAGACTAGTTTATCCCTAAAATGTGCCTAAATGCAACTTACTTGAAGTAAAAGGAACACTATTAAGTAGGAAAGTTACCAAGCTATCCGATGAAAGTAACAGTTTTGTGTTTAATGGCATAGTTTTAGAGTTAGAGCCAATTTCTGGCAAGCATAGACCAAAACAGAAAAAGTTGAATAACTCAGTGATTTTTGAGATTTGATCATATGCGTAGAACACTTTTTTTCTTCAAATATGATTTTCTATCACACCTTAAATTATTTGCACTAAGGAACCGAACACCCTGTATATTTGAAAGTATAGGAAAGTTGTTAACGTATTTTTTTTTAGAAAGGATCATATACGACGGATGCTACAAATAAAAAACGGATGCTGCAAAAAAAATCTGCTTCAAGGTTGTAGGGAGGGTGGTTCGAGGTAGTGAAGATGTGTTGCTGTTGTGTATCATGAAGTCTTTTTCTATTAACCACCCACACTTGTGAGTGGCCCCAACGGCACCCTAGTAGCAAACTTGTTGCCATTCGGTTGAGAAAACATAAATATGACTTGCTTAGTCATAATCTAGTTACTACCAGTCTTGGTAAAAGTCATGATCATTAGATTCAAAAGCGTGGATTTTCAGGCAACATAACATTGACTACCTATAAGTTTCATGCGAAAATCAAATGATAACTCATGACAACAAACGTTACCAGAAGAATGAACGTTCAATTTTCAAAATGCTTTGATATTCATTTATGTAAACAAGTTCATTTTCAAAACGAATTTCAAAATATTTGAAATGAAATTCAATCAATAACAATGAATATCAATTACCCGTCAGGATCAGAAAAATGCAAGGGCAGCCGCCCAAGGTGTTCTTGCACAACATTGCTACAGCATCTATACCTCTTGGACGATGACGACGGCCCTGGTTGTTCCAAGTTTGGATTAGGATTCAAAATCACTTAATAATAAAAAATCATCACAAGAGATGATATTCAGATTTCATCAAATGAAATTCATGCTTACCGATTGATAATCAAAACAACAGTGACAACAGACTTTTGACCCGCACATAGAGCCGACTTCATTCATTGCAGCAAACAAAATTCAGTTGGCATAGAAGTGACAGCGGTGACCATGAAAATCGGGAAAGTAAACATCATCATTACACTGGGATAAAATCATTTTCACTTCTCATTGATATTTTATGAAAATTCAAGGCACTGGTTACTACAAGTAATTATGACCCTAGTGTGCTACTTGGGCATCCTTACTGTTGTTTTAAATCTGTTCTCAAACTCTATGTTTTAACATACTTTTGTATTCTGCTGTGTTAATCCACACATACTTGTAAATGGCCCCAACAGCATTCCTACTGTTGATTTAAATCGGTCCTCAAAATCGATGTTTTTAACGTATTCTTTTATTCCATTGAAATAAACCACCCACACTTGTAAGTGGCCCCATCAGCGTCCTCAAAGCAATAAAAAATACCACTGCCAGATGGCAAAAATGATATGTTCATTTCGACGATGCAATTTCTTATATAGAAAGCACCAAATGGCTTTCCATTGCATGACGAAATTGAAACTCCTTTGAAAGAATCTCATTCAAGTAGATGTAGAAGTATATGTGTTAATGTGTTAATCTGCAATATCTCAATACAATAATAATTCTGAACATATCCTACGGTACACATGGAAAGGTGAGAACAGTCAGAAGTCAGCTTTGATAGTAGCATTTTAATTTGGTCTTAACATAATGCTTAAGATGTACTCTTTATGACGGAGAAATACATTCTAATCCTATGTCAACGTTTTTGGTTTAACATCTAATTACAAGATAAATTTTTTTAGACCTGCTTACCCCTCCTACTAGAAATGTGATTCGACGCAAATAAAAGCGAACATTTTATTCCTTATGCAAACTGCATATGTCTACATGACCTCAACCACATGCATTGGAAATCCCAACGGACAAAATTCAATGCCGGTAATTTGAGAAGCATACCATGCACAGTTAAAGCTCCTGGTACCTTTGTCAATGGAAGTAAAGTAACCACATAAATGTGTGACCAGGGATTTAAAGGAAGGAAGGTGATCCTTCACGATGACATATCAAGATGGCTATCGGTATATTTTGGGAAAATTTGTTTGAATCCAACACCGATGCCGTTCTAGATAAAAGAATCAGTTTAATGTTTCCTCGGGGGCTTTCTTCCGTGTACCCATCTGGTTTCTTCAAACATATTGTATTGAAACTGACGAAATAGATACAAAAAAGATTAGAATCAATAGTGGCAGAATTATTAATTTGAGCCAGGCGTGCACTGCACTGATGGATTTTAGCTTCGACGACAAAAAAAAAAGGGCAACGGATAAGATACTAGATCTGTGTGGTTCATTGTTTCCTCATTTTCACACCGCATGAAATGATTCGAAATAATTTCTCTTGCGACAGCACCACAATGGGAGGAAGTAATTGAGTTTTTGAGAATGGTAACAACGGAACAACAACGGGAATATTGCAGTATAGCGTGTTAATGTTCGTGCCGGGTAGAATGAAATGAAAATAATTTGTCATGTTACGATGACAAATGAGTCTGAGAGTGGTTGTTGGTGGTTTGTGTGGGATGCCCTCGTAGATTAGTAGTAGCGGACGAGGTGTGAAAATTGATTGATGTTTATTTGAGGCACAGATTACTTTTACGATATTTCGGTTTGTCCGTATCAATCTTCGTTTGGGATATTGTAGTATACAATAACAGTATGAGATACTTATATATGTTCTGATTGGCATTGATTCTTTCAAGGTTTCAATTTCTTAAAAGTGGTTTGCTGGGAAAAAAAAAGATCATTGGCCAAGCAAACTATTAAATCGAATAAAATTGTGTCCATATGTATATGTGAAGAAAATTGATATGTTTGCACATATTTGCAAACTTATACGATTTCAAATGATACTTTACAAATATACCTTTAAGATTTGTCTTGTGAATTTTATTTTATTTATTTTTATTTGTGTAGGTTCCATCCAATCAACATTATCAACATAGATCCATGTTTTCATTTTTGAAATACTGGAACTTACATAAGGTTGTAAAACCGAATAATCGCAATCATATCGAGGTCTGTGGGAATAAAAATTTGATAGATGATGAGAATAACGGAAATTTAGAGTGTGGTTTTTTAAAAAAAACTAATTTTTACCTAGTTTTCTAATAACAATCGTTCTTCCAATACGCTCGTAAAATGTTTATTAAAATAAGTGTTTTTAAAAAGTGAAAAATATATTTTCAATCGTCTAATAAACAATCTAATCTAATAAATATGTGTATTGTATTAATCTAATGGCACAACTTTCGATATGAATATTTCGGAGAGTAAACACACACTCACATAAATTAGAATCTAAAACTAAACAAACAGTGTTGGTCAAAACACATGCAACCAACCAAAGACCATCATAAAATAGTACAGTAAAAAATTATGGTAAACATACAAAAATAAAAAGGCATGCGAGTGATCAAAAAATTCCAATTTATTGTGTCGAATAAAATCGAATTCACAAACAATGATTATTTTATCTAATGAACAAATCAAACAATTATCCTCCTGGACACACAAATGCATCTTCGTGTATTGGCCACCAGATGGTGCTCAGCGAATCCAATATTGTCGATTACAACTGCATTCGTTAAATCTGCTTTACTCCATACTGCCAGCTAACGAGTTGTCATATATATAGTACATCAGTTTTCAGTAATCAAAAATGTAGCCAAACACTTGCACTCCACTCTAACAATTGAACGTACCAAATTCGACAGTCAATCACAAAAAGCACATTATGCAATAGACGAATCCAAGTTGAAAAAAGAAGAATACACGGAGTGATGATAAATCTGACAGCTCCTATGGTTAAGTATAAGACGGAAATTTCAATGTGCTTCTAAAAAATTCAAATGAAATTTTAAGTAAAACCGGTAAACGCAACAGCCAAAACAGCACAATAGGGGCATTATTTTTATATTGCTGATAACGTGTTTTTTGAGTAGTTAAGGATGTTTCGTCTATCATAAACTGATAAAAAAGCAATGGTAAATTTTCTGTGTCCCACACATAAATTTTTGCAATGTGACCCACAAATGATATCTATGTGTAAATCCACATACATTCTATGTGTACACATAAACTCTATGTATGTTCACACATATTTTTTATTTGGCACATAAACTTTATTTGTGATTCTCCATGGGTTCTGTTTATGTGTGGACACATAAAGGTAATGCAAAATTCCACATAGATTTTCGCCAATAAATATGTATCCTTTTTTATTAGTGTACATCATCATACATACACGGGAAAAAATCTTGAAGTAGAAACTACCATTTTACCCGACTACGCCTATCTTTAAAACTACCATGAAATTTCAGTCAAATTTACTAAGTTTATGGTAAAACCGTCAACTTTTGTGGTATATTTGACAGACCTCATATTGATATCAACCGCACCATGGTTGATCTAATTGCAGGCATGGTAAAATCAAACGCATTTTTAGTCAGCTGAAAATTGTTGGTGCTTGCGCTTAATTTAACCCTCGGAATGGTAGTTTCTACTGCGGTTTTTTTTTTGCGTGTATCTATCAAGGTCGGGGCGACCCCGGCGTAGTGGTTAACATCCATACCTCTCACGCCAAAGTCACGAGTTCGATGTTCACCCCCGGGCAAGCTACGAAAATTCTACCTACTTTGGTCGAGCCATTTAGCTCCCACTTCCTGAGCCATCTAGCTCCCACACCTCGACGCAATCGACTCGAGTAGCCCCCGACGGTGGGTGTACCCAACTCAGACGGAGAATTCCCCGGCAGTGGAAGTTCTTCCGAAACCGAACCACGGTGAGCCATTAAGCTCCCCCTTCTTGACGCAGTCGACTCGAGTAGTCCCCGACGGTGGGGCACCCTACGCTGACGGCGGAGCTTACCCCGAAACCTGCTGTTGCTGCCCACTCCAACTGGCACATCTCTTCGACAACATTGTCGACTGTCACACCACGCATATCTCTGCGCACTTCTTCGAACCTAGGGCATTCGAAGAAGAAGTGTTCTGGTGTCCCCTCCAGGTTCGCGCACTCTGGGCAAAAAGGTGAAGAAGCGTGACCAAACCGATGCAGATACTTTCGGAAACAGCCGTGCCCGGAGAGGAACTGCGTCAGATAGAAGTTCACCTCTCCATGCTTCCTATTCAACCATGCTGACACATTTCAAAGCAGCCAGTTAATAGAAATTGTAGAATAGAAGGTTTCCACCAGATCACAATAGATGAACATAGAAATATTTGCTTTTCATTAGGAAGATCAGCTGGAGTTGACAATGTTAATGCTAGAGCTATTCATGATTGCTTTCATGTTATTGGTCTCATTTTATTGGACCTTATTAATAAATCATTACAAACTGGGCACGTGCCTCGACTGTGGAAAAAATCGTTGGTTGTTCCGATTCAAAAGGTTGCTGGAACGATTGAAGCCGAAGAGTTTTGTCCTATCAACATGCTGCAAACATTAGAGAAAATGTTAAAACTTGTTGTAAAAGACTAGTTGCTAGAAAATTTAAACATGGGAAGGCCATTCTTGTGAAACCACGTTGAATTTAGAATTAGCAAAATGGAAAGATAACATAGAGAGTAAATATACAATTGTTGATGTTTGTTGTTTTTTGGATCTGAATGACGCTTTTAAAATAAGTTCTAGGCCCTTGTTATTGAAAACAATAGAGCGCTTTGGAATTTCGAATACTGCATACAGATGGTTTGAAAGCTGATAGAACTCAACGGACTGTTTTTAATGATTTTGTTTCCAGAATCCACCTTGAAGTGCCCCAGGGAAGTGTACTGGGGTCCTTGTTGTTAATTACAGGATACAGCATGCCTTTCGGACGTAGTCCTCCGACATTGACTGCCATGTGCGTGTTATGGTTGACTTCAGGGTTTTGACACTAGGGTGTGATGTTTTGCAGGCTCGTGCTTCAACTATGCCCAATTCGAATAATCCAACGGATTAATATCTGGACTGCTAGGGGGCCACAAATCCTTCAGCCAAAACTTCATGTTATCGTTCAACCATTGTTGGGTTCGATTGGACGTGTGACACGGCGCTTCATCCTGCTGTAGGACAACGTGTTGGTCCTCGGAGAAGTTGGCCTTCACCCAGGGAACCACTTGGTCCTTTAAAATACCGATATACACTTCGGTATTGATTTTAACTCCAGCATCAATGAAAACAGGCGGCATTTTCAAACCGTTGGACACCACCAAGCCAAACTCATGATACCAGCCGCATGTTTGGTTTGAAATTTGAATTTCACTTTTTTCAGAACGTTCTCCATTTTCTGCGGTGAAATGAACCGGTCCGTGTGGCTGTTGGCCACAGCATCGATGCTCAAAAGGTTTTCGTCGGAGCACAGGATTATCATTTTTCCTTCTTCCACAAGGAAAGCAATTCTTGGAACGAGTCACTCGTAGTTCCTTGACCCGGTTCGTAATCAAGTGGCGTTTCACTCCCTTTGCAAGTTTTCTTATAAAACGCACCGGGTTGCGAGCAATTTTTGCACGGACCGTGCAAAGCGCGGACGTCTGCTTCCCGGCTTCCGCTGCTTAGGACCATCCTGCAGGGACTTTTTTATGCGGTAAACTGTTGCCAAATGGCACCCTACCACCTTGGCAATCTCTTTCGGCTTCTTCTGGGCGAGCAACAAACTGGTGATCACATCTTCCGCGAACATTTTGACGAATTTGCAATCAAACTAATACAATTTTTGGCACTTGAAAGTAAGCATAAACAAATACACTTTCGACAGAAATTAATCACTAGCTACACGAATTAATCCAATACTCAAGTTTGAACATTTTCGCATTATTTTCTGCCGCACCCTGTATTATGGTTTCACTTAAAAACTGAATTTATCGACTAGCGACAATCGATTCTGCACGGAAAAAAAATCCGTGCCCGGATCCGTGAACTGCAGTCATGAATTCGAGAACAAGCAAAAATACACCGTGAACTGAATCACGTAATCATGAACTAAATCACGTTTTTAAAAATCCTGAAAACGTGAACTAGTTCACGGTCCGTTTTCATTTTCGTGAACGCTTTTGTTTCTGTGTGTACTATCGTTTTGTACGTCATACCTAATGTCGGTAGTAGTGAGCTGTATGGCGCATCTGATGCGCTATACAACGGGCTACTTCCGACATTATTTGCGACGTATGGATCGACAGTAAGACAGTAAATTCGATTGTCGCAAGTCGATAAATTCGGTTTCCAACTGAAACGATAATTTATATATATATATATATATATATATATATATATATATATATATATATATATATATATATATATATATATATATATATATATCTATATATATATACATATATATATATATATATATATATATATATATATATATATATATATATATATATATATATATATTATAAACATTAGACGTGTTTTTCGATTTTGTGACATTAACCTATATATAGATGACACAGTGTTATTCATTGCAGCTAAGAATTTAAATGAAGCCGTTTCCCATTTAAACGAAAATTTGCGTTTTATAAGTAGATGGTTGAAATGTAAGCAATTGAAATTGAATATAACTAAAACTCAATTTATGGTAATTTCGCAGAATTGAGTAAATGAGAATGTCTCAGTTACGATTGATGATGAGGCAATTGATCGTGTTCGGGAGATTAAATATCTTGGCGAGGTTATTGATGATAAACGATTTAACTACTTGCAATAAAATACAGCTTTTCAAATCATTCATCTCTTTTCATTTGAACTTTTGCCCTTCCATTTTTTTTTTGGCCAATCACAAATGCTGAGTCTACAGGTTTTGCAGAATAACATAACGCGTTTGATTTTAAGATGTAACAGATTCATTTCTTCGACTTTTATGTAAGACGCGTTGCAATAGTTCTCGGTGAAGCATAGAATAGTCTTGACTATGGTGTTCATTTTTAAAGTAGTTAATAGTTTGCTGTCTCGATATTAGTGTGATCGAATTGAAAGAGAAAGTGATGTTCAAAGATACAATACTAGAAAAGCGGATGAAATAAGAACACTGAATTTCTCGACATGTGCTTCACAAAACTCATTATATTTTAGAGGAATAAATGTTTTTAGCCAAGACACATTAAACGTGCGTCAACTCTTTCATAATTTAAAAGACTATGTATTCCATACGTTACAACTGTATGCTAAACAGTAAGCAAAATTTATGAAGACTGTTACTGACGATGTTTTACCTTTTTTAAGTGGCCTGTTTTGTGTGAACTATTTCTTGTACGATTACGTTGCTTTTTTTTTTGTTTAAAAGATATGAAGATAGTTTTTGACGAAATTCTTTACAAATGGGTTACAAAGAGTTGCCTGTTTCCTATTTCATACTTTTTTCACCTATCAACATTACAAACTACTTTGTTCGTCACGTTGATGATGATGGAGGTTTGTTTCATGTTGTGGTAGTTTAAAAAAAAGCATGCAAAAGTGAGCTTCGCGCGCGGAATACAGGTATAAAGGACTTCATTTGACTACGGCCGGTCCAGAACTTTTTCGGGTTGGAAACTTTCTTGATTTTCCTGGTTGGGTATATCCTTGGTCAGTCCAAAACTAAGCTTGCGGCTCCATTTTTATTGGAACCGCATTGGCTCTGTAGAGAGCAGGATAGGATATTGGCTTGTGTTTTGATAATATACGGGATTCTGTAAGGATTTACTGAGCGCTGTGAATACTTACGAACATTTGTGGTTGACATCAATAGCTTTCACAATTATATCGCTGTAAAGCAAATGAACAGTTTTTGAAGAAGTTTAGATCTCTAAATGAAATCAGTTCGTTAATGCATTTATAATAAGACCATATGTCATATTAAAAATTTGGTCTAGAAGTAATAATAATAATAATTATAATAATACAGTTAACATGGAGTCAAATGAACCGTTTAAAATCCGCATACACAAAATTCATCCTGAAAATTCGATATTTTATCCGATTATCACCAAATTTTTATGAAGTAAAAAATAAACAATTTAAATTCATTTTGGCATCATTTATTGAATTTATTTTGCCTTTATATCTGAATGCGCGAGCCTTGCACTTAACTCCAGCCATAAGTTTCTGCAAGACCTCATCATTGACAGCTTTTTGCATATTAACCAATGCTTTCTTCATTTCTTTCACATTCTTCGCCACTTTAGATCTTTAGAAGGTGCCCCTTTGTAATGGCCCAAGAATTTTTCAATTGGACGCAGCTCCAGAGTGTGGATGATTCGGCACGAAATTGACAACATTCGCCGTATGCCACTCTAGCACGTCCTTCGATGGTGGCATGATACCAAATTCGGCCAGAAGGTCTTCGGACTGTCGTGAACCTTCAGGAGAGAGAGTAGCCGCTCTCCAAATACACCTGTGCATTCATGGTGCTTGCGGTAACGAAAGGTGCACTCTGCTTTCCGCAAGTTCTCGGGAACATCACATTTATCCTTGGCAGTCTCATACAGGTTTCCTGGAATCTGGTTGAAGTCGGCCTTTACATATGTCTTTTCATCCATTAAGCAGCAGTGTTGTTTCGTTAACTTCTGGTTGTACAACTTCCGGACACGGCTGTTTGCGACCGTATGTTGTTTTTTGTCACGGTTTGGGGACTTCTGAGCCTTAAACGTACTTAGTCCAGCGCAATTTTTGATACTCTTCACGAAAGTCTCGCTCACATGCAACTTTTTAGCCACACGTCGAACTGAGGCGTTTTTTATCCTCCTCGTTGACCTGACGGGTTTTTCCGGATCTTCGTTTCCGATCAACAGTAAGACGTCCTTCGAACTGTTTTATGATACCAGACACCGTGGAAATTACGATTCCCAACTTTTTTTTTCCGATGGCACGATGTGACAGGTGCTTATTCTCAAAGTTCTCATGCAAAACTTTTTCGCGCACGCACTGTTCTTTAGTCGCCATTTTGAAAACTTTTGCGCACCTGATTAAATCAACTCACAGAGTCTAAACAACACACATTCAAGTATGTCTACGCAAAGTTGTAACTTATTTTACCCACAACGGGCCAAATTTAGCGCAATTTGAGTGTGTGCGGATTTTAAACGGCACACTCTTTATACGATTTTGTGTTGACTGCAGAGATGATGATGTACCTATAATTAGCTGATTTTGGTTAGGTAAGCAACTTTTGATTCCAAGAAAAATCACATTTTCTAATTTAAGGTTCGAATATGTTCATCAATTAGGATTATTGAAATACATAAACTATTCGTTTCATGACTTTTTTTCACCTGGATCTTGATTAAATACGAGAGATCATGCAACCCTCACTCTTTTTGTTTCGAAAAAAAATTGGGAACGACTAGCAAATAATGAACAAATATGCACACTAAAATTTTTTTACAGAAATCTGTAAAACTTTACCGAATTCTCAATAGCTGCACGTTCGGTAATCCAGTTTTACGGATTTCGGTAAAATTTTACCGAAATCCGGTAATTTTTTTACAGATATCTGTAAAATTTCAGCAAAATCCATAAAATCGGATTACCGAAGGTTCAGCTGTTGAGAATTCGGTAAAACTTTACAGATTTCTGTAAAAAAAATCTAAGTGTGTGTACTTCATACTTTTACAATTTAATTTGATGTACATTCAAAAAACGAAAATCCATTGATGCATCGAAAATGAACTGCGTTTGAATGTTAAGGCAATGCGCGAAAGAAAATTCTACCTCGGGATCTATTTTTTGTTACAGCTACTTTCGTTTGCCTATTCATCTCCACAAAAGGCTAAGACAACAACATCAACTCTTCACTACACAAAACCGCAAATAAACAAAATTTTACATTCAAATGTATGCACCCTTCCTTTCGTGCAACTCGTTGACGGAAGAGGAACTTTTCGCCAAATTCCACAAACCAATCAATGTGCTGTGTCTTCCACCCCATGGAAGGCCACCACAGACTGGCAAGTGTCACACAGTTGAGCTAGTTCAAATGATGCACGAAGCAACCAGAAGAACCAACCCTTGTACATACCTACAGCTACCAACAAACAGCAGCTGTCTGCTAGCAACGAGCGGTCCAAGAAGGAGTGCGTCTTGTTCAATCAAAGCTATGCTTCCATACGGGGACTCGTACATTTGGCTGCCAAGCATAATCTGATGAATATTAATCCAAGAGTTCTTGAGTCAACAAAGGGAGATAACCGTTTTAGCGCATTGTTGCAAACTTGTCAACCCGGGCACAAGTTTATGCTAAGCCGATAAAACGTTCAGCAATCGAACTTCGAACTCCAACACAAGGATTTTTTTGTACTTTGGAGTTTTTTGCTACGCAACTGGCTTGATAATTTGATAGAAATCAAAATCCAATAAAATGTCATTCACGGTGCATTTCCATTCGCTCGTTTTCTCTGCATTAGCATAAACTCAAACAAACTCAGAGGTCAACAGAAGCCCCGAACCCGGTGAAACGAAAATATGATAACTCAGCGCAACGAACTAATTGATGTGTTATTCATACTCAGTAATTTGCTGCGAAGCAACAAAAATAATAATCCTCCCAGTTACTTTTGCTTGGCCAGAGATCCACGTATCGATTTTGCCCATAGAAAAAAATGATTCATCCCTTCGAATGTCCAGAGTCACGCTGGGTATCGAGCATCGTTCCAGCTCCAAGAGAAGTAAATTGCTTTTCCTAACGCAGGGCCAGCTCATCACCTGGCCTATTGGGTGAGCTTCGACCAGAATATGTATCGTAGCATCGTGGGCATCTTACTGTTTAGCTGACTGGTCATTACCGCGATGCTAATGTAACTCATTCAAATGAATGAATTTTTATTTTTATCCAAATCAATCAATCGCAACGAAAGAGCCGAGTAGCACCAGAAACCCAAACCTCAAGAGGCGAAGCGATCGAGAATGACACGTACTGTAATTTGAAGGATCGTGTATTTGGACATAATTCAACGGTTGTGGGTAAAGCTTTCCCCTCCCATTTATGCGTCTTCTTCGGCTATAGGCTGGTAAAATGAGCGAAATCTTGGTAAAGTCTTAACGTTCCTCGGTTCGAACACAAATAAGTGTAACGAAAATTGAGAAAGAAATTAATGTAATGCACATGCAGTAGCAGCAAATCCTAAACAACAGAAAAGAAAGACGATATTTGTACAAATATCTCTCACAGTGTGATTCTTGTATTTCACTATAAATATTCGAACATTCCTAAGTTTTCCTTACTAAAGCATTGCCACCTTGGATCAGAATAAAAATAACAAGAATATTTTCACTATCCAAAGTGTCTGCTGTTATTTGGTACAGTTATTGTTGCTTTTATATGGGCTTTTATTTGAATAATAAACTTATGATGGTAGGGATGGTCATCGAAAATAATGAAATAGAAAATGTATTTCCTACACTTGTAAAAAAAAGTATATTCACCTTTGAATTTACATGATTTCGTCGGATTAAATCATTATAATCTATGATATAATTTACATATTTACTTCATTTCAGATTCTCCTACAATTTTCATTTGCAGAACAATTTTGTATTTATGTTTGATGGCAATTCTGAACAAAACTCATAACATCACCCAAAAATGTTGCAAAGTATATACATATAGTAACCCAAATCTATATAATAAAAATGAGTTGGGGTTTCCTTTGTCACGATTTAACTCGCGAGCGGAAGGACTGTTTGTTATGAAAATTTGTATGCACGGGTTTTTGAGGCCGAGGATGGTTTTTAAGATAGTAAGATACCCTTCCCTCCTCTGAAAGGGGGAGGGGGGGCTCTCATACAAATGAAACACATTTTTCTGCATAACTCAAGAACTGATCAAGCAAAGGAACCCAAATTTAGCATGCGGAAGTTTTTGAAGGCAAGAAATGTTTTTATGGTAGTTTGAGACTCCTCCCCTCTCTAGAAAGGGAGGCTTCCATACAAATAAAACTGAAGTTTCTGCATATATCAAGAACTAATCAAGCAAATGGAACCAAATTTGGATTGCGGGGATTTTAAAGGCAATAAATGTTTCTACGGTAGTTCGAGACCCCTCCTTCCTCTCTGGTAGGGGGGGGGGCGGGGCTCCCATAAAAATGAAACACAAGTTTCTGCATAACTCTAGAACTAATCAAGTAAATGGAACCAAATTTGACAGGTAGAGGTTTTTGTAGGCAAGAAATGTTTCTAAAGTAACTCGAGACCCCCCCGCCCTCTGTAAGAGGGGGGCTCTCATACTAATGAAACACAAATTTGTACATAACTCGAGAACTAATCAAGCACATGGAACCAAATTTGGCATGTGGAGGTTTTTGGAGGCACAAAATGTTTCTATGGAAGTTTGAGACTCCTCCGCCATCTGGAAGGGGGAGAGAGGGGGGTTTCCATACAAAAACAACACAAATTTCTGCCTAACTTGAGAACTAACCAAATAAATGGAATCGAATTTGGCATATGGAGGTTTTCGAAGGCAAGAAATGTTTCTATTGTGGTTTGAGACTCCTCCGCTTACTGAAAGAGGAGTCTCTCATACAAATGAAACACGAATTTCTGCATAACGCGAGAACAAATCAAACAAATGGAACCAAATTTGGCATGTGGAAGTTTTTGAAGGAAATAAATGTTTCTAAGGTGGTTTGAGACCCCTCCGCCTTCTGGAAGGGGAGACTTCCATAAAATTAAACTCAAATTTTTATTATAATCGATGAGCCCAGTGCGATGGTTCGAGAACTAATCAAGCTAATGGAACCAAATTTGAAGTCAATGATTGTATGGTGGTTTGAGAAACCACCCCCCTCTGGAAGGGAGGGCTTTTGATAGAAGTTTGAACCCCTGCTTAGTCAAGAAAAAAAACACATTTCGAAAAAAACCATAAACGTGCCAGTTATATTAAATTTTCTTTCATTTAGTTGCAAGCGTAGCAGCGCACGCACCGGGTTCAGCTAGTTGTAAATATATGTTTAAGCGTGTATAAACAAATATCTGTCATTTATTCAAAGTGAACTGTGATTTTTTTGTTGTAGCGTCGTTTGAATTGAATCAGCACCAACATAACATATTTTTCTTTTCAAAATTCCGAAAACGCCCTTTTGAATTAAAAACAAGCAAATATTTTCGAATGGATGGTAATAAAGAACGGAAAAAGATATTTTAACAAATCAAATTGCATTTTATTCATGAAGAAATTTAAAACTTGTATCGTTAATTATGAGTACACATAAACATTGCTGTATTTAAATAAGTTTTATTTATTTGGCAACTCAAATTCATTTACATTGTTTATTGACCATCAAAAAAAACCAATACACTTGCCATTACATCAGTATACATTTGATTTTTCATAGATCTGGCCAGCACTCGCACCTTCTTCTTGATGTTCCTCATGAAGTTTTGCACCACCGTTCCGACGATGGGTTTGCCTACGTCTACCCAGCCTTTTTTTAATTTGATGATGTCATCTGTTCCTCTAGCCTTCTTCCGCAGCTTTCCTTTCATCAAAGCCCAAAATTTCTAAGTGGGCCTTATTTGCAGACAATTTGGAGGATTCATCGCCTTTTCCACAAATTGTACATTGTTCTCTTCATACCAGTCCAAGGTGGCACGCGCATAGTGGCAGGATGACAAATCAGGCCAAAACAGTGTCGAAACTTCATGTTTTCGGATTAGTGACAGAATTTGTTTCTGAAGGCATTCCTTCCGGTACATTTCGGCGTTCATATTTGCGGTAGTGAAAAAAGGTGTCGATTTCATACCGCACTGTCAAATTGCTTGCCAAATCAACACCTTTTTTCCAAATTTTTCGCAATCAATCGATTTCTCCGAATTTGGGACATCCGTTCCACGGTGCCCCTGAAAGTGTCCTGTAGTCCAATTTGACGTACGTCTCGTCATCCATGATAATGCACAAGTCATTTTTGATCAAAACGTCCTCATACAGCTTCCGAGCCCGAGTTTTCATGGAATCCGCCTGAATTTGGCTGCGTTTTGGACATTTTTGTTTCTGGTACGTCTTCGGGGAATTTCGCTCTGTTGCGCGTTGGACTATTCCAATCGTCGTTCAAACAAACCGGTTGATCGCATTTTCGACCGCACAGACACTAACACCTTCTTCTTTTGCTAATTTTCTTAGCGAAAATCCCTTTTGAGTGCAGTACATGATCATTATCAATTTTTGCTTTTCTACCGTATTTCGCATTGTTCCGCTTGAAGTAAAACTTTAACTTTTAATGAGATTTTCGTTTCCTTACAAGGCAAGCGACAAATTGACACTAAACAGCTGTCAATATAAGTCATAGTCTTGTTGTCCTTCTGACTTCAGCTAGGTTGAGGAGGTGCGAGCCGAGCGTCTATCCACCAAGGAGGTGCGGCTCAAACAGCGTCTGTCCTGGCAACTAGTGGTAGAGTAAAAAACGCTGTATTGCGTCAACTATACATTAGGTGGCGCGACCCGGGTAAGGAAGGTGCATGCTGAAATCTTACCCTACTACGAAAAATGGAAGTATCCTATATACGATATAGAATTTCGGATCATCCATGGCCCTGGGCAATTACCAGGTCCCAGGGCTGGTCTGGTGCTTTACCATTCTGGAAAGTAGCACACTAGTGTTGCCAGATCAGTGGAAATGCAGCCCAAAAGTGCTTCTGATAATCCTCTAGTACTTCTTACCGATAAACATTATAGTTCTGAGATGGCGTTCAATGGTCAAGTACAGTATTTGCAAATAGAAGAAATGCTGCATTTGATCATATAGAATCAGTTGAAATAGTTTCAAATTAAATCAAAACAAACCAGCACACTTATGGAAAGCATTACCAGATAGAGGAACTGTTCCATTATTCATCTCATGATCCATTATTCATATTAATCGGAAATGTAGGTTTGATGTATCAATCAATTGATTCCGTTTGTGGCTTGCTTTCAACAACAATTAAAAATAATTAAAATTAACAATGAATAAAAAGTTCGAAAACAGAAATGAGATGAAAATGGGAATGGTAACCCTAAATGCTATACTTTTATCGCAATCTTTTAGCGTGAAGCGATTTTACTTATTTAATCTTAGGAACATTCTAGTTTTTGAGACAATGGATTCCGGTTAAATATTGTTCGCGGTGTGAGTGATCGAGTGAGCACAGACAAAAACAATAAATCTCTCAGCGGAAGATACGAAAAAAGATACTAAAAGTGGAACAAAAGGAACAGGATCAGCAAGGAAACATCAAACATTACAGGTGAGATCTAAGCAATTATAAATAAATACGAATTACATACAACTAAATACGTGCAATGATCGTAACAGAACATCTTGCGATAATGGAATTATAAATATAGTACAAATATCCAATTGATATAAGTATTGTGTTTATGCGGGGCTTGTTGTGAGTGAAAGTGACCTCGGAATGGACGTGAGTGACCAGGCATTCTGAAATGGGTGACTGGATCTCAACAGAGCAGTCACCTTTCAACACCCGGGCTAAAAATGTTTACAGTTTGTGAATAGAATAAAAGCATGATAGCTTCTTACTTTTTTCTTCCATAAAAGCACTGTCGGACAGTGGGAGTTCGAACACATACACACACACACACACACACACACACACACACACACACACACACACACACACACACACACACACACACACACACACACACACACACACACACACACACACACACACACACACACAGAGAGAGAGAGAGAGAGAGAGAGAGAGAGAGAGAGAGAGAGAGAGAGAGAGAGAGAGAGAGAGAGAGAGAGAGAGAGAGAGAGAGAGAGAGAGAGAGAGAGAGAGAGAGAGAGAGAGAGAGAGAGAAAGAGAGAGAGAGAGAGAACCCCAAGCTCCATCTAAAGACCGTATCGTTTTTTAATGGGTACAACTTGAAGCTTGCGAAAAAGACTATGACTTATTATGGCAGCTGTTCTTTTTGTGCGTGTTTTCGGCATAGTAAACAAGTAAATTACCCAGCAGATATTATATTTTTTCACTCAAGTGCAACAATGAAAGGTTTGAGGTTTGTGGGAGAAGTTAGCGTTCATGCTGTTCAAAATACGTTGAAACGATTCGGGACACATAATCCGTTGCTGGATCTCGCTGGGTCGTGGTCGTAAACCTGGTCCATCTAAACCAGACTTACACAAAAGGTTGGTGAGCGATTTGAAAGAAAAACGGAGTTTTTTATTAGAGATTGTGCAAAAAAAACCGTTTCACATCAATCGGAATAGTTTAGCGCGTTATGTATGACCTTCGCCTTTTCTCACACTTGCGAACGTGAATGCCAAAATTTACCGGAAGGAATGTTTTCAAAAAATCCGAAAGCGTAAAGGTCGGACACTGTTTTGGTCTGATTTGGAGTCATGCCATTATGCAATCTAATGAGGAACATTAAGAAGAAAGTCAGGTCACGCACACACAAAGCCAACAAATAACTAAATAAATATTACTGTTTTGAAATTGGCAATATCTTCCCAGCATCATGGGATCTCAGTAGTGAACAGCAATTTCTACTAGAACCAAAGATGTGAAGAAAAGTATCGAGAGGTCCAATAGCGTTCGACAGGTTATGAAATTGAATTGAAGTAGTGTGAAAATGAGTGTAGGGCTTATGTTAAGCAGTATTTATACCACAAAAGTTCAATTCATTGGAAGCAGTGGTTCTACGCCCCAACAAAAAAAAGCAGTAGTTAGAAGCAAACACACACACTGTTACCACAAATCCCCAATAGGACCTAGGTCAAGACAGGAACAAATCCGCCACCTTGACTGGCAAAAATGTGCGCGCTTAATCGTGCACAAATACCACCAATGGCACAGAATGGTTCTAGCTGTGTGAAATTTCGGTTATTACACGTACCTTACCTTAAAGGCTTTGAGAACACAACTTCTCATTTTTACCGGTAATGTTTTTTCTCTTCATTGTTGACTTAACAACCTCAGAAAGAAACGCGGTAAGGTGTGATCCTCTTAACAGCATGTTTTTGACGGAAACCCCATCATGGAATGTATACATTACTAATAATGTTTTTTATTGCGGATATATCTTCCCAATATCATGTGTTCCCAACCTAGCAGCACAAATGTTGCCCTTAAGTTGAGAAAACATAAATATGCCTTTGTTAGTCTTAATCAAGTTGCTGCTACTAATTATGGTCGGGGTGTGCTGCTGGCAGTAGTGAACAGCAATTTCTGCTAGAACCAAGATGTGTAGAGAAATTATCGATAGGACTGATATTTGATCATTGTATAACTAAGAAACATGATGACCCGTTACGCTGGTAGATCACCTTTTCGTGGTGCGTTACGGGGTATCAGATCTACCACCGAACCCTAGTCCGAATTAATTCAAACTAGGGAACATATTTGTTATTTGTAGTCAAAGGAACATATTTTAGTCCTTATTACATTTTATGTCTTATGAAAAGTGACAATACTCGTTTTCCAATTGTGCGAGGATGAGCTTAGAATAAGCTTAGCTTAGACTATTTGATGTTCTATAGTTTGAATTGATTATGACTAGGGTTCTGATGCATGGTCAGTATCGGAGTCATAGTTTGTTTTCTTTGCAATGAATCTGATTTTGACTGATAAAGGGGCGCGCCTTTGAAGAGTGCTCTCACTCCTCAAAGGGTTCAAATAGCGGAAACTTTCAATAAAATTTGATTCATTGCCAACAAAACAAACAATGACCACTGTAACAACACCGAATACCTCATTATTTCTCAATAGTGATGAGGTAACTCGACATGCACTAAATAAAGGATACGGGATATACTACAATACATCAATTTACTGGGGAAAAAAAGAAACATGATTTTGGTAATTTACACACCGAAAGAGAAATACAAACTAAGAAATAGTTTTCTCTTGTATGCATAGTAAACGATACAGTCCTTATGTGGTGTTTGTGTAATTAAACAAGTTCTGATCAGCAGCGAACGAGCAATACAACATGCACCGTTTTTTGATTATTTTAATTGATTAGCTTAAATTTTTTAATTTCAAACTTTTTCGTTTCAAGTTTGATAGAACAGACAGAAGTACTGAGGTTCATTTATTTGGGAGGCCCAATTGCGTTAGTCTTACGGAGCCGATTATTCATTGGTTTTTGTATAACGTAATGACTTAATACTAGCATTACTCGCGGTTTACCCGAGGTTAAAATTGGTCTTATTTTAGGGGTATGGGTTGTACAGAGGAACATAGAAATATGATTCTGTAGTCTCATCAGATAGTTGTTGACAGCACAATAACTTGGTACGGAATGATCAGGGCTCCCATTTTGTGTTCGGCGGGATGTGGTTACCATTGGGCGACGACGAGACTCCTCAAGATGTCGGAACAATGCAAACAAAAACTAATGAATAAAGAAAAACAAAAACACAAGCACATTAAATTCTTATTCTAGACATTTCGAGAAACACATAAATCTATTGCATATAGAACAGATCGCGAGATCCCAATACATATCTTATAGGCACATCAGGTTGTCTTCCTTGGGCCTCTAGGGTATTTTAGAGTTGCGTTCTGGTGGCGTCATTATCCGTCATCTTTCAACCTTATTTAGATATTGAAATAAAGTTATCCTGCTTCCAATCAGTAACAAAAGGAATGAATTTTCACTAAAAACTATCGATTTCCATATTTCTGAAGATTGAAAAAAATGGCACCGAGAAATCAAACTTGACGTTCGTCCACACGCAAAGCCTACCTCGATCTTCCAATCTAAAAACCTGCAGAGCCAATCTGCTTCTGCAGAATTCCTTCGTTATATGCGAATTATGACATGGTAACACACTGTTATATATAGTAATGCATGTAACGCACCATACATGACGCCACCTTATATGTTTATAATGGTATTATAATACTAATCGAGATTCGAAGATCCAAAACGCATAAGGCGTAATACGTAACAGATGATGTGTTACGCGTGAAACATCCTTAATAACTAGTGTAACGCACGAAGAACTTAAAAATAAACTACGTAAACAGTATTATTAATAAGATGCATTCATCTCGGCTTCTTTTGTACCGACATTTCAGCACAGTCAATACCGGGTGAACAAGGGAATTACTCATGATGGTGCGTAATTTTTTATGCTAGCTGTAGTCCAAACCACTAAATGGAAACAGTTCCAATTTTGCCTACGTTAATTCCTTTATTTTTTTAGGCTGTGGTAAAATTTTGATTATGCTACCTAAATTTTACATAACAATACGGATTTTGGAAACTGGTATGGCCAAGAACGACTATTCTAACCATAAAATTATAAATTTTAAACACATGAAATATTGATCTCATATGCTCAATATATTGGTTATAGTATTAACATAACTTTCCTAGTAAATGTTATTAACAAAAGCTTATATTAATTCTGATTCGCAAATGATTTATATGTATGCTCGATTAACCAACATTGATTTTAAGGTGAATTTGCACAATAAAGTGTTGCTGAAATATTAATTTCTTTCTGGGAATTTCCACGTCAACTTAAAAAATCTTATGTCCTATTTTTATCATATGTGCCCACATTTCAAGCGGCAAAGGTGTGTTTCCCCCATTAACCTGGATACCTTCACCTGGTCATCTTCACCTGGTCACTCTCTTATGGGTATTTTCATAACTTGTTCGGGCTTCAAACGCGCGCCTTTGACATGAGAGGTATGGATATTAACAACAACGCCGGGGTTGCTTCAAGCTCTGTTCGAATATTTTCCAGGACTCAAAACTAGAAATCTTAAAGAAAAAAATTAAATCATCAGAAAAAAAGAAAATATGTACATATATGACACCGACTCATGAAAACCAACAAATATAGCAAGATCAAAATAAGCACCAATAGGAACGATCAATCATATTAGGGCATCTCAAAATGAAAAATCAATTACAATTCGGTGTGGAGCTTCTCCGATTTTAAATTCGTACACTGACCTGCATCAAATTAAAAATTCATAGAATAATATAAATTCATCTTAAATTGACCTTAACGCCGAAAGAAGAATTCAGATTAGGAGATGAAAAATAATTGTGTTCACCTTTAAGAAAAAAATGCTTGATATTAAAATAGAGAAAATAATTGACGAATTCCATAGATCGAGATACAAAAACAACCATGTTTTATCTTTTAACTTTTTCCTAGAGTAATGCTTGCTTCCCAAACGAGATCTCATAGTTAGTAGCAATAAGCTGAGATTGTTTACCACACGTTGCTGTTTCGACCTCAACCATTTTGGAGAGTGTAATTATACCGGAGCCAATAATTCACTACTGACTATTTTCGCTAGACCAATAATTATGATATTTTAAGTGTGTAACAAAGAACGAGAAAGATTGTAACGAGCCAAACAGCTTGGCAGCGATCGAACTCATAGACGACCGAACAAACGGATCAATCTGGTGAACGCGCAAGCGAGAAGGAACGAGTGAGAATAGGAGGGAAACTGAAATTGTTAGTTAAAAATCATTTAGTTCACAATTTAGCTGGCTGGTTTTGTGCTACTGGAATTTAAATTCGACGATAAATGTGCCTCTGGAAGAGAGAAGGACCCCCCTGAACGTATGACGGACGGATGGTGACTCGGAGCATAGGCAAATAAGCACCCCTAGAAGAGAAGGAGAAATCGATGATTGCCCGGTCGACTCGTTAATCCCGAGGAACGACCAACATTGACCAATTTGGACCACGACCAGTACGAGCATATGCTGAAATTGAACCATATGCTTATTAGAAAGTATTTGGAAAGGAATGTTAATTCACCAAATGTACTGTAAATTACCTTTAATTTTTGATGAAATGGTTTGGACAACCGTTTCTAAGAAGTTTTCACATCTACATACGCAATCATTGAGAAAGTGCGCCAACGTGCAAACAAAAATTGCTTCCTGTCATGATAACCAAATTCCTTGCTAATCTCGTCGGAGAAAATTAGTTGAGTTCGTAACGATCCATTTTTGTTAATGAGGTGTTTTCCACTTCTTACTTGAATTATTATTTAACTGTTAAGCGTTGCCATAAAACACCCTGTCCAAAGTATGTTGTATTGCTACGTACATACACTGAGCAGTACAACAGTACAGTTATCAAGAAAAATAAATTTAACAGTTATTAAGAAAAATCATTACATATGAATACATACACGAATACATAAATAAATTATGTATTCATGTATGTTTTCATATGCATTCATTTAACATATTGTTAATAGGAGACACGTTAAAATGTTGAATATACTTTATGTTTAGAATATACTGGTCTAACATTTTACGTCTAATTAACATCTGCTTAATGTCAATCTTGCTTAATATGTTTGCAAGAATAAATGTACTGTTTTGAGATATACTTTCTATAATACTTGAGACATATTTTCCGTAATATTTTCCTATGTGTTTTCGAACCTAAGCCAAATAGGGTAAGGGGATGTAATGTTAGTCTAGTTCATTTATTCCGCCTTTGAACCAAATATGTAATTATTTCAGCGATAATCAACAAAATTTTGTTGCTATCAAGATGACCCATTTTTTTTTCGAAGCTATTCTGACATAATTAATCAATTTATAGTTGTTCGCTTCCGTTTAATTTATAATTTTCTCAACTTTTTAGGCATCATGCTTTCACTGGTTAAGCTGAACAGATTATCACAATGATCTTCGAATGATCTTAATTTAGATAAATTGAACCGATAAACCGAAAAATGCAGCGTAGATGTACAGAAAATGTTCTCATCTTATAAATTTACAGTTTCCACAGTTTAAAAAACAATGGTTTAACTAGAAAACCGTGGACCCAATATTAGCCATACATATTTTTCTTTGTTCTCAACTATGGCCTGTTGTCAAGATAACTTAGAAAAAATATTGTTTCGGTTGAATATTTCCCAAATAGCTCCTCTAAACACAATCCAAAGAAATAAAACCTGTGCAGAGTGAATTATTATGTTTTCATTATCAAAGGGACAATAAATCATATGTGAAAATCTCTTAAGTGGTTCAAAGCTGTTTCAGTTTAGTTTGTTTTTTGAAATTTTTACGTTGGGTAAAGCGAATACAGCTGGCAATGCCTTAAATTCTATAAAGTGTTAGCTGTTTAATGGACTCCCTAGCAAAGGAAAAAAGCAAAGCTGATATCATATTCCTAACAAGTTCTGTTATCCCAGTTATCGTTTGATTTCTACTGTTATCGCATACCAAATTTAGTTATCACCATTGGCAAATTTTGTTATCATATGTTATCATTTTGAACACACTATTTTTTATGAACGTTTTAAGTTCAATTGTTAAACTATAAATATTTCCAACATATTTGAACAAGAAATTTTGCTTTTAATCTATTAGCCTGAGAATTTGATTTTAAATAGATATCATAATTTGAAGCTATTTCAATAATTTGCTTGCAATACAGGATTTGTTATCAAGTTGTTCGCAGTGATAACAAGATAAGTTATTATTATGATATTCAACGATTATTTTTTGTTATTCATTCTGTTATTTTGGCTGTTTATTCAGCCTCAATGATAACATATTCCGTGATCAAAAAATGATAAACAGGTATAAGAACTTGTTATCAATTTGGTATAATCTTTTGCTCGGGCTACCTGTAACTGAAGAAAAAATACCTGTAACAAGAAGAAATATTAGTATTTTCTATTTAATTCAAACTACCTTTATTGCTTAATGGCAGATACGTGTATTTCATCTATAATGTGTAATTGTATGTTTAATGTTTTTTAATTAGTTTTCAAATCAGCCCTTGGGGCATTGTTAGTTAAATTTGATAACCTACTTAACCTACAACTACAACTACAATTTGAAAGCCTAATAGTGGGGAAACATATTTTGAATGATCTGGTGATTCGATGTCGTCCTGTCTAATCTAATCTAATCTAATCTAATCTAATACAAACACAGCCAGTACGAGAAAGTTAGATGACGCCCAATTATTTTTTTTGTCTATATTGAGGCTTGCAGCATATCAAGGACATGATACAAGCATCAAAACGGCCAGGCCTACTGCGTTGCAAAAGATGATTCTTAAAAATGAGTTGAATTCAAATGAGCAGATTTGAACCACAACGCATTTTTTTAATCTACAGGGGAGGAAGGATGCGTGGACATACCGTACCATACGCTCCGTGGTTAAAATAATAAAATAATATTCAAATAAATCCGAATAATGATAAAAATGGTAATGATAGTAATAAAAATGTAAAATCAACATGGAATGTTGTATAGAATAGTATATAAAATATAATGAAGGGATTTTCTTATGGAAAATGATAACAACAATTACACATATCTGCAGATTGTTGTACCGCTGCAATTGTAGAATTATTTGCGTATCTATTATGAGCCTATAAATTTAGAAAATGTATGATAGCCACGAGAAAAAAATATAAAATTACTTTTCAAAGTTTGGAAACTCCATGGATGACCTGAAATTATACATCAAAAATAGTATATCTAAAATGTCGATGTACTGTTCCATTTCCTTGCATCCACTAGTTGATCACCAATGTAATCTAATCTAATTCAATGGAAACGTAGCCAGTTCGAGAAAGCATCTTGGATAAAACTGGGCTATATGACGTCGACTTATTTTTGCTTTCAATATTGATGCTTGCAGCATGTCAATCACTCAAAACAAGCGACAAAGCGGCCCACTTCGTAACATCAACCGCAAAGAACCGCAAATCTATAAAACGAGCTGGATTCATACAAAAAGACCTGAACCGCAATGCATTCCTAGAATCTACAGGACAGTAAGAATGAGCGGACGCATGGTATCACGCTCCGAGTCATGTAAAGTAAATATAATACTTTATGCATCCTGGAGCATAACAGAAACCTGCAAATACCTGAATTTTGAACAACATATAGCATATAATGGAGGGATCGCATTTGTTATGTACAGTGAAATGAAATGACTAGGAATATATTGTTTTGTCAATCTTATTTAAACTTAGACTTCGGTCATTCGACGCTTTACCGACTGGCTAAGGGAGGACCATATGTTATGTAACTTCAGATACGAAAAAAATATGTTAATAGATCAATATGCAAGGCTGAAAATAAAAAAAATATAAATTATTGATGAAACGAGACTCTAATTCTTCTCAAGGTGCTCCTTCCTCCTGTCACATGGTTATTTTTTAAGCAGTCATTATATCTACAGAGCACGCTGATGTTATAAGTTTAATGAGAATTGAAAATATATAATATAATTACAAGGTACACAATCCATTGGCGAGTGATCCATTATTCCATAGCGTTAATTGGATTAATACTCTTGCGTTGTTTGTCAAGTAAATCATAATAGATATCATAATAATATAATATTATATATCGAGAAGATCATTAAGTAGAACCTTCAATAGAAATCAAATGGAACATTAAGAGACCGAAAAAAGGGATTCGCCATTGCCGTTGTCAATTTAGACCGTAACGGGCACGGGTCAAGGCGTTTTTGTATGTTAGGTGAATAAGTCACCTAGCCTAGCTGACTATTTAGTTCCAACTCAAATAAGGTACATCCTAGGCACAATGCGAAGAGAACCTGGAAAAATGAGACTCCTGCCAGGTGTATCTTTTACATACGTTTAAGAAATCCGGTTGCCGCAAAGAGTATTCCGACTAAGAGTCACTTCTCATCACCAATGTCACCAAAGAAATAAAAGCAAAAGGAAACAAATTAATGAAAGAGAAACGTAAATATTCACCCAACTTTTCGAATAAAGCAAAACTATTGAGAGGAAAGCTATGCTGCTGGGTCATCAAAGCTTTTTGCAAAAATGATTCTATTTTGAAATATTCCGCGGAGCTAGAATAAAAAACAATGCGTCTCTACTCTTTTGAGTTCAATTCCAGAAACGAAACTTCTCCAGTTTTGCTGAAAACGTGCTCCTAGCCATATCGGTACCACATTTCGTATGGAAACACTTTCACAAAATCGGACTTTCTATGAAATTATTACACCCTGGATTTTTATCCTAGATGAGCTACCCTATCCAAACAACAATCGCAAATTCACACCGATTTATAACGAACAATAAAAACGTGACAGCTTACGCAAAACACAACCTGATCGCCACCTGTTGGGTGAGTATTGACCTAAAATAAGTGGTTTTCCTCAAAGAGTTTTCACTGGACCCAATATTCAAAATCCAACTTTTTCCTGTGTGTAACATAAAGCGATTTTCCATTGATGTTGACAATTTGTGCCGGGTTTTCTTCACACCGTACTGGGCATGGGCCGTGGCGTTTTTATGTGTTAGGTGTTTGAGTTAGGGTTCCAGCCCAAAATAAGCACGTCCCGGGCACAGCACGGTACATAGAGAACACTTTTGACGTAGGACTACGTCTGTGTTTTCAATACTGGGGTACACGTTCGAATTGCGAAAATTTGGAGCGTCACGAAAAATATATAGGTTTTGAACGTTAATAACTAAGTCATTCCACGATTGATTTTCAAAATGTTTGCACCAATCGATCGGAACATTTTCTACGCTTCGATTTAAATATTAAAAACTATTGATTTTTAACATTCAACTATTGACATTAACGCAAATATAAGGTGATGTCTTATAATGCCGATTTTTCATGAGTAAATTTACCAAATACACAGTACTTTGCTATCACAGACTTCAAATTTAAGTAAGGAACGTCTCACATGCAGCAGTGCACGATATAAAACAGTGACACCTTCAAATTTTCTTCATTCGCTCGGCAACCATGGAGACGGTGCCAGAGCGGCAATGGGCCAGTCACTGCTCTGACAGCTGACGTGTTGCAAGTACCCTGCAGAAAGATACGCGGGCGAGCAACCAGCTAGAATGATGACTCAGCGGCTGTCGCAAGCAAGTGGCTTTTTAATGCAGTCGTGCCAAGCTCGTGGCAAATTTATCAAATCTGGAGGGAAATATGTATGATCCAGTTGGTAGTCATATCACGATATGATGTACATGTATATGCATAGATATATATGTAGGTTATTTCGAAATAGTTACGTAGTCCTACGTCAACTTTGCGTACAACCCCATTGGGCTGTCCCTTATAGTTTTTTTATGGTTGCAGAACCACCTGGAAACATGAGACTTTTGCCAGGTGTGTCGCTCACATACGAAGAGTCTCCCGGCTAAGAGACACTCGTCGTCACCTATGCAGTTAGGCAACAAGGAAACAAATCCGTGAGAAAGAGGAAACGGAAACAATGACTCAATTTTTAATATAGCAAGATGGTTCAGCGGAAAGCCATTCTGCCGGGTCATCAAAGTTTCTGCAAAAAAGGTTATGTTCTGAAACATTCCACAGAGCGAGACAGAAAAAACATGCGTTTCCATGGCAACGATGGAAAAATTTACATGGTGCAATGGGCAAGAAAATTTTAATATAATATAAAACATTTAATGGACGTCTACTTATCTTGATGACGCTCCGTTGGTCCTCATCATGATTCTGAATTGAACGGAAATCCGATCGTACAAAGTCTACCAGGACCACTGTTTTGACTCCCATGCCAAAAGATGCTTCTCCGGTCTCGCTGGAAATGTGCCTCCTGCCTACCACATTTCTATACCGAAACACTAGCACAATTCCTCATTTTTTTCACGTTAATGTAAAACAAATTACACTTTACACGAAAACAACGCGTAATCGCACATTTTATAAAATTATTACACCCGGGATTGCCCTCCCGAAGTGAAATTCCTATACACCGATTTCCAACGAACAGAAAAAAAACGTGGCAGGTCACTCAAAACTCAACCGTCCGCGGTCTGGTGATTCGATGTCGTCCTGTACCGATTAATTGACTCACAATAGCGAGCATCGAGCATTTCTAACTCGGTCAGACGGTGGACCTCAATTGTTGTTGTCCTCGGAGGGGTGTTCAGGATCATCCTGAGGAACTTATTCACGCTGTAGCTTCAAGTGATGTGTTTTAGCGCAACTCTCCCAGACTGGCATGCCGTATTCGATGACCGGAAGTATGATTTGCTTGTAGACAGCAAGCTTGTTTCTCAGAGATAATATGGATCTTCTGTTGATCAATGGGTACAGTAGCTTCAACAGAACGTTACACTTTGTGAAAGTTTTGTCAACCTGCTCCCTAAAAATGAGCTTGCTGTCTAGGGAAATGCCAAGGTAGACAGCTGATTCCACCGTTGTGTTGTTCGGGCTTATTTTAAAATCCTCAGGCAGAAAAAGTCTCAGAGAATTGGAGGGTGGGAATAGGATGACCTGGGTCTTTGCTGCGTTGATACAGATCTTCCATTCAGTGAGGTATTTCTACAGGACATTCAGGCTTCGCTGCAGTGTCGCGGTAAGCGCTCTTGTTACCCTACCATTATGGACATCGGCAAACAACGATAAAGATACATTTTCTGTGAGCAGGGGGTAAGTCCGAGGTGAAAAGGTTGAATAGAAGTGGACCTAGTATACATCTCTGCAGAACGCCGGTGGAGATCTTTTGCGCAATGGAAACTGCACCATGCAGCGATACACGAAATGTCCTGTTCGACAGATAATTTTTAATTATCTTCACTAGGAAGATGGGAATTGGTGAATTGTTGAACGACCACGTCGGAAGCCAAATTATTCTTCGTGCAATATATTGAGCTCGTTTGCAGATGAAAGAAGCCGACGATAAATCGCTTTCTCAAACAGATTGGATAATTCTGAAAGAAAGCTGATTGGTCTAAAACTCTTGGGAGGATCTTTCTTGCAGGTTTCTGGATGGGAATGACTTTGGCTGACTTCCAACACAAGGGAAAGTAAGTAAGTCACAGGCATTTGTTGAAAATCAATGCTAGATGAACGTAGAACTGGGATCTCAATTGCTTGAGCTCCAAGTTCATGATGTTAATCTGCGACCTTCATGTTTTTAGATGTTTTGATATAGGTCAACAATTCGTCAGCTAAGATCTCCAACTCTTCCGAGAAGTTGTTGGCACTTAGATGGATGTTGTTTGTAAACTCGCCAACGGAGGCTTCGTGCGGACTGACGATGTTTTGTCCGGAGATTGTGGGTGCTGACGAAGTGTTGACCTATCTCAGCAGCCTAATCTGCAGGAGTTATATCCTTGGAGCCATTGCTTTTAAGTGGGATCAACGCTGGAATGGGCTTGGTTTAATTTTTCAAGTTTTAGTCAACTTCCAAAACAGCTTCGCACAATCTGGAAGAGAGCGGATCTTGTCGGCAAAATTTTTATATCTGAGGTCCACCATTGTGGCCTTAATATTATTTGTCATTCGGTTAAATGCCTTGTGAGAGTAGGCAGACCAGTTCGGTGGTATTATCTTTGGGTTGCGGCGTTGCGCAATTGTATCAGTTCTCTAGCGGGTCTATCAATGGGTACAAAGTTGCTCACCTGATCAATCACTGAGACTTGTTGCTCCTGGGCCTGCCGTTCGATGTCATCAACCGAATCAAGGTGCATGACAAAATCGATGTGGTCGGAACCTTTCCCAACAGGCGCGATGATAGTTCCGTCTGGTGATTCGATGCGGGTTGACCGAAGAGCCAACTTCGGCCACCACTGGATAGTGGTCTGAGCTGAGCTCCTGGTGCACGACCGGCTGGGGATGTTGTTTCCCATGTTGGTGACAAAGATGTCGATTGTTGAGTGGGCTCCGGATCTGTTCAACCGATTGGGAGTATCCGAGCCCAGGATGGTGTGATGGCTCTCTTCAGGTCCACCTGCAGAATGATGCCATTTCGGTTACGCCGGGTGTTCCCTCAGGTTTCGTGTTTCGCATTCAAGTCGCCGGCAATGATAAACGTCTCCGAGTTATCTTGTGGATGTCATTTCGTTAAGCTATGTCCATTTAGAATCCAGAATAATAAAATCATCTGTATCTCGGCAACGGATTGACGTACAAATAAGTTTAATACATCCAAATAAAAATAGTTTACTGTTTTTAAGGTAAACATATCAAAACAAATCATTTCTCTTCATTTCTAATGAAAATTTGCACTTTCTTCTTTATATCTCCCATAAAACGCTGCACATCTCCGGAGTCAACTTCCTTGGCACATTTGTTCCACATTTTGGTCATCTGAGCGCGTCCCGAGCCGTTTTTCCACTTTTCTTAACCTTCCGCTTCATTATTGTCCAAAATCTCTCGATGGGCCAGAACTGCGGGCAATTAGGTAGATTTGTTTTTATCGCTGAAATCTACGTTATTATCGCGGTACCACTGGATTACTTCCCGGCTGTAGGATTACTTCCCGGCAGCTCGCCAAATCTGGCCAAAACTTCGCGGGACCTTTATGGGCTTTAATGAAAGGTAGTACGCGGTTTATTAGACATTCTTCCTTGTACAGTTTCGAGTCCATCGTCTTATTTGTCACGAACACTTTGGTCTTTGCTCAGCAGCTGCGTATCCCTTGCCAAATCATCAGTTTTTGGCAAATTTGTCCTTAGTTAAAAGCAAACTTAAACTTCACAGGAACATCTCCTCGTGCCGTCATCATGTAGAATTTTCGACCAGGAAGCTGTCCAAACCCCATTTTGACGTAGGTTTCATCGTCGATGAGCAGACATCCTTGGTACTTCGTCTTAGTTGGCTCATTCTGGATTCTATGTCAAGGCCCGAAGCTAAGAGTCAGTTCCATTGTGGTTGTATCGCATCAATTTGTTTTTCCACTGTAGCAGCAGAACATCGTAATTGTAAATATACTATACCCCTCCTATATACCCTCCCCCCTTACTGCGTGACGTAATTAATGGACCTCCCCTATTCTGTATACGATATAAAATTTCAGACCATCCATAAAATTTCCAAGTATTGTAATATAATTTAAAAAAATATATTTCTCGTGGTTATGATACATTCTCTAAAGTTCGCGGTGGGTGCGAGGGTCTGTCTTCAATTGTAGCAGGATCACAATCTGTATACATGTGAATACAATTAAAATTTGCATTATCATTTTATTTTATAACATCCCTTCACAATATTATCGTATTATCTATGCCATTTTATGCATCATTTTCAGCTACGTATTTATGCGTCCATGTCAATTATAGCCCAATTACGTTATGCATTTGAAAATATAGGAAGGTTTTTAATCTTTTTTTAGAAAGGATCATATACGACAAATTCTACTCAAAAAACAACTTTTTCCTAACTATAAATTAGAAGAAAAATTAGTAATCTCCATTTAATTCCAACTACCTTTGCTTATCTTCGACAGATACGCGTATTTCGTCTACAATGTGCAGACTTCTTCAGTGTCTCGTACTAATAACTCGATAATAACTTTTTCCTTCTTCACCAAAAATATAAAAATCATTCATTTCCTATTTCACAGAAACCCACAAGAGTTATCAGATTTTTTTTTGTTTTTTTGTGATTTTATTAAGTTTCCGTTTTTGGCATTATTCATACTCTTATGACATTAATTTCACCTTCTTGGGA
This sequence comes from Aedes japonicus, assembly GCA_034211315.2. Lineage (NCBI taxonomy): Eukaryota > Metazoa > Arthropoda > Insecta > Diptera > Culicidae > Aedes > Aedes japonicus. The sequence continues at coordinate 13,294 of JASCZW010003254.1, read as the reverse complement.
AGGATTTGAATACATATATAATTTACCTACCTTACATGGTTGAATTCAATTTGGGTAATTATGGCCGCAACTTAATATAGGGCCCTTCATATCTGCACTTGAAAAAAACCGTGACAAAATTTCGTCCGATCTTACTTCTATGCGGAGTAAAATACATAAAATTTTAGTTCTACATGCTGGTTTGAACCAGGTTTAAGTGATCCAACGCAACATTAGATCACATAACGTTCATGAAGTTGTCATGTGATTAGCTCACGTATCGCAGGAAGTTTTTTAATTTCGAATCTAAAAACAAACGGATGAAATTCATTTCAATCAATCGAATCAAATTAAGCCTGATTCGTTGCAGGGTATCATATTTCTCTAACATTGTCGAACAAAAGAACTGATCTTTTAAAATGCGCTCCTCTTGCTTTATTTCAATTCCCATACAGCAAGCACTTGAGTAGATCACTTATGATTAATTATTTAACGCAGGGGTTTTCAAATTGAGCTCCTCGGAGCGCTTGTTTAACTTTAGTTGAAATTTGAATTCGGATAAATCAAGTAAAGATTTGATTGGAACATTGCAAAATTTCAATTTAATGACTATCGAAGATCCAAGTTTCGGAGTCAATTCTGGTAGAAGTTCAAATACCCTTTTATATTTATGACAAATCATTATACATATTTTGTTCTTTATGGGCTTACGCTGAAGCACTTTTCAACGGCCGCCATAACTTCAAAATTTAGAATTGATATAACTTAGAATCTGTACTAGATATTGAATATTTAATCACATCAGTTTGTAAACTTACTTGCTGTAAGCAATCTGATAGAATTCGATTCGATGTTCATTCACTAACAACCGAGAACATATTTTAAAGCTGAGCATCATTCTCTAATTGTTATGTTTTCTATTCTCCATGCGTGAAGTAACGATTATGATGTAGAAGAAGATACTCGCTCATCGCCATGCGGCACCAAGAGTGGACAGTAATGTTTACTAGAATGAAAGATATAAAGAGAAAGTGTTGAAAGTTCCGTCAGGGTACGGTAGATTGGAAATAGAACAGAAGTAATGAAAATTGAGCGAAAGGGCATGGGTAAAGTAGTACTCGAGCCAAGGACGTTACCTTTGCCTAACATCCCACTGCGGGGTAGCTCGAGGCATAGACGAGTCTGCCACCTCAACAGGCAAAAGTAACGCGTTGGTATGCGCTCATTTACTACTGATAGCTGTGTGATAGTTTCTAGCGGTAGTTTGTATGCACTCTGTTTTGATGCGCACATGGGAGAGGAACTCTCTCCTTATTGGCTTTGTTTTGATTCATACTGGTGGGGACCAGTATCGCAACGTTTCACGGTATTTCTCTCCGAGGTCTCTACGTTAGAGATGACGAGAAAAAACCTGAGTGATCTCAGACGTTGCGAATCAATTATAGCCAACCTACCTACATGTTCAAAATTATTTGGCAGACCTTGAAATGATATTAAATATATCAAAGACTTCTATGTTGACTACACACTACCGAAATGTCATGTAAATATTGGGGTCTGAGACTGACACATACAAATGGCCTACTTAGTTTTCAATTTAAAAAGATTCTAAAGCTAATTTCACTTATGTGCAGCAGTTAGACGACTATTTTTCGGGCCTGAGATTTGAAGACAAGTTCATATTCGGCTGTGATTTTGAAAATCCGACACACTTTCGTTGCGGTTTTCACCGTTACACACAATTTTTTCGTACATTTTTAAAATGTGCTTCACAATTGATCATGCTTCACTCACTTCAGAACGTGCAAACACACAATATGGCGGTTTTTGATTCTGCATTGAAAAACTGAAGGCTGGTTCTAAGTTGTGTTGAGATCACGTAAATTACAAACGTTTAAGACTCAACAATAGGAGCGTGACGTTTGTGTTATCGGTTGCAAGTAAGAATTCAAACTTTTGTTTTGTATTCAAGATTGTTATGAATAAGATATGTTTTACCATGAAGACAGTGTTTTTGCTTAATACGGTATTTCGAATTGAAAATTGCATCTCTACCATTAATTATGTCGACATTTTTTCAGTGAAGGTTCTAATTACATCATAAGTAATTTTCATATATACTTTCAATGGATATTGAGCAAAAAAGACCATCTAACGAGCTCAGCTCAGTACAAAGTAGAGACCATTCCATGAATTGTTTTGTTCAGGAAAATTTCAACGACAGTTCCTAGGGTAGCTGATTGTTCCGCTTATCATTGGAAAGTTTAGAAAACAGAAATTAAAATAAATACCACTTCATTCACAGTACCACTCAGTTCGGTTTTTCGATTCTAATGGAGAGTTTTGTACGTAACCGTCTACCTAGCCATTCTGGGGAGCTATCCACTGGTCCACTTAATGAAGATTTGAGAAAATTGGCACCACTCGATGTTTTGGACTTTTTTTTGGTTCGGATTTAGTGTTTTGTAGATGATCATATAAGCGACACTTCGAAGGGAAACTGATTGTTTCACTTTTCAATATATAGTTGCAAAAAAAGGGCAAAATGTGCCATTTAATGAAGTCTGCTCAAAATTATATCGACACAATTTTGGGTTGGATTAAGTATTTTATACACGGTGTTCAATAAGTTCGGATACACTTTCAAAATTTGTTAAAAAAATGAAAACATGTTTTTTTATTTTTTGATTTATGTTATTGAAAGCTATGTTTACAAGGAACGTTTACAACATTTCTCTTGAATGACCCCTTTGTACTCCTTAACGAGCTTCAAACGTTTCTCGAACGCGTCGCAGGCGGCATCGCACGGACTGCATGGGTATTTCGTCCCAGATTTTGAGAATTACCGTCTTGAAATGATCCAGAGTGCTGACCTTGTATTCGTTCAGCTTCGCCATCATATAGGACCAAACAAAAAGTCGAGAGGATTCAAGTCCGGGGAGCTGGGAGGCCACAAAGTTTTGTCCAGAAAGTCGGTTAAATTGTCCCGACACCAGGCTTGAACCACATTTGCCGTATGGGCTGGTGCACCGTCCTGCTGGAACACGTAGAGCTCATCGCCGTAGAGGCTTCGGAGACTGGGGCAACAACCTTTTCCAAAACCTCAGTTTTGTAGTACGCCGCGTTGATTTTGACGTTTTTTCAATAAACACCAATGGTAGCTTACCACGTTTGCATACTGCCCCCAAACCATCACCGACGCGGCACTTTGGAACCGAGGGATGTTTATATTGATTCAGGAATGTTGTCCTCGATGGCGCCCACACCCGGTCATTTTGCACATCAGGTGGCTGCTGCAGCACGAACAGTTTCTCGTCCGAAAAACAAACTCCTGACCAGCGTGCCGAGAGAGGATCCTCTTAGCTCGATCCAACCGCTTTTTGCTGGTAGCCTCCGAAACGCCATGGACCTTACGTTCTGTAAGGCCTGAAACCAAGGTCCTTGGTGAGTATGGTGGAGCGGTTCCAATGGAAACGTTGAGATCTGCAGCCGTTTTCCGGATTGAGCGGTTCTTTTGCGCCGAATTCGCTCCTCACGATCTTGATGACCCGTGGCGTCCTCGCTGAACGCGGCCGACCGGATCTCGCACGGTCATTGGTCGAGGACGTCTCCCGGTATCGCCTGATGGTCGCAGACAAAGTTCCGCTTGACCCCATGCGATTTCAGCAGCCGGAATATATCGCCGGGTCGCTCACCGTTCAAAAACGCTTAATTACGAAGTCCCGATACTCTTTCATCGCGCGTAACAAACGAACAACAACTAACAGAATGTCAACACCGCGCACATTCGGTAGCGTATGAATGAAGCTAAAGCTGACACCAATACCAATGCAGCATATGTACATGGCGCATACCTACGCAATGATGAAAACTTGTATTCGAACTTATTGAACACCGTGTACATGGAAATTTCAGACAAAATTTCACATATAAGTGAAAATATATAATAATATATTCACATAGAAGTGTTCCATGTCTCGATACATATGGTCAAAATAACGCCGTATTCTAAGAAACGCATGAATTTTTATTCGTGCTCCGAGTCCAGAAAAGCTATAGAACCCCTGGTTCAATGAAGATATAATAGCGCATGATTTGCGACGAGTGAAAGCGAAAACAAACATCCCATTATGCGTTTTTCATTCCTCCTAGTCTTTAATCCTTCTTTCAAAAGGAGGGACCCGTTTACCACTTGTAAGTTCTATTCAGCGAAACCTCTGGCGAAGGACATTTCGAAAAACAAAAAAATAAAAACATCACGCAGTACAATGCATCTCGTTCAATTGCGAAAAATTTCGCACAATACTGAAGGAAGTCTGGCTTTCGGCGCGGTTTATTGAGCTTCTGCCTCCCGCTGCCCGTCCAAAGGCAGGAAATCGGAACAAGCTGTTGAATCGGGCTGACGAACTAAATACCATGTTTTGTTTTACTGCTTCGTGATACATTAGGGAAATTATTATCAACAGGTTTGAAGGATGTACATGCAGTCCAGGGTGGTTCTAATACACGATAACGCTTTTGAGTAAACCTTCAATGTATCATTGGTGGTAACACAAGTTACTGCAATAGTGTCCATGATGTAATTACACAGTACTAGCAGTTATTTTGATGTAGGACTACGTATGCATATTCAACACTGCACAGATAAAAAGAAACATTGAATTTTCTGCGTTATGTAATGCACATAAAGGGAATGCTAGATTTGGCAGAAAATTATAGGATATTTCATGTAAATTAAAGCCAAATAACGCCTGAATCTAGTCTGTTATATGAAAGATTGCAAAATTTGTTGTATGCAAACATTGTTTACGCCTCCTTTGGCTTGGAATTAAACGAAGCGAAATTTTACGCGCTTGTTAAAATATTTTTTTTTGTGTGGGGTACACGTTGCGAATGCGAAAATTTCCTTGTTTTTTTCGTTCAGTCCCTCTCGCTCGTAACATGGATTACATTTGAAAACAAACGTCTCTTAAGAATGAAATATTCACATCGCATGTCATCTGGAAACTTTAAAAAAAAAACAAAAAATCTGGAGGAGTGCTATCATTACACCTGTTTGTACAATGCGCGCCTTGAATTCCGTGAAAGCCAGCCTATCGCTGCTCCTCTTTTATCATACTCATACTAACTGATGCTGCCGGAATCATTGTTTTGTTCCAAAATAAAAATAAAAGCGCTGTCGAAAGTTGTGATTTCATGCACATCATTCAAGTTACTTCTCGCTATTCACCATGGCCTAGTGAAATCAACCACGGATGCAATAACAGACCTTCCCAAAAGAACAGGATCAATCCCCTGGCAGAAACATTTAAAACGATGAACAAGTCCACGTGGTTACGCTTTTCATTTACTTTTCGGGTCGATATAGTAGATTTGTCAGTCATTCATGCAATCACCAGTGAGATGGTTCTTATTTATTTGTAAAAACATATTCGTTGCTCTCTGAATTGTTTTCGTACAATGTTCGAATGTTCTCCCTGTGTTTACAAATGTTTTGAACATTTGACAGTTGTATGTGTAGCATTGAGCGAAGGTAGCTACATAAAAAATACAAAGCACCTGCGTTGCAGAAAAAAATGGATAGATTCGTGAGACCTACCTTCGATTTTGAAAAATAAACTAAATTCAAATGTCAGTATCGTATCGATCCAACGAAATATGTTTTGATTTTGAACGTTAATAACAAAGTCATTTAAGGATCGATTTCCAATTTTTTTACACCAATCGATAGAGGTTAATAGTGAGTTTGAAACGTTCTACTATTGAAAAATTAATAAATGATAAATCACGAACATCTGAACGATTGTCTCTCAACACGGACGACAAACTAACCAGTTTGGCTGCGTATGTTTGTACTGAGGCAACGCAGAAATGATAAAATTCAAAATTGTTATAAAACGTAAACAGGATTGTATTTCTTATTTATTTATTTATTTAATCACATCTTCGATAAGAACATTGCACAGACTGATCACAAAAATGTTTTAATTCTATTGTTATATACTAAATTACTAATGTTAAAATCAAAAGAGTCACACACTTGATTGAACAACCTACAACATGAATCTAACGGGTTATTTCGTCCATAAAGAGTACGGTGGCCAGAAATCAACTGTCACGGAACTGACGAATTGGTGCATGTAACCTAACATTTTCAAGAATGCTGCTACAATTGATGTTGCACATGACCACGTCGAAGACAAACAGCCGTTGAAGCATCACTCAACGACTCGATAACGGTTGAATGTTTATCAGCACACATCGATCATCATATGGCGGCAGATTGATATGATCGTTCCAGGGAAGGCAGCGTAGAGCGTATCTATTGAACCGCTTCTGGACATTTTCGATGCGTGCAATATGAACGGCATGGTACGGAGCCCAGATTTGCACTCCGTATTCCAGCACACTACGAACTAAAGCACAATACAGCAACTAAAGTGCATGCACATCATCGAAGTGGGCGGCGTTACGCTTTAAGAAACCGAGCATTGCGTTTGCTTTCGCGGTTGTTGTGGAGATGTGCTCGTTGAAACGAAGCATCCGATCAAGATTGACTCCTAGGTCGTTGATCGACGTGACCCTCTCTAGTGATATGTCGTTTAAGCCGTAGTCGAACGTGACAATGGAATGACAACGAGCGAAGGTTATCACTCTGCATCACTCTGTATTCATCTGAATTCCGTTTAAATAACACCATCTATACACATGTTCTAAATCAGCTAGTAAAGCACAGCAATCTTCAAGCGATTTAATAACACGGAACAGCTTAAAGTCATCCGCATAGAGTAATTTACCGAAGTTGAGAACTTCGCACAGATCGTTGATGAAGAGGATGAAAATAAACGGACCAAGGTGGCTGCCCTGTGGTACACCGGAGGGAATATCAAATAAGTCCGATGTAGCGTCGTGCACCTTGACAAAAGCTTTACGTGAAGACAAATATGACTGAAGCCACTGAATAATCCAAGTGGGCAATCCAAGGCGGTTCAGTTTCTCAATGGCTCAAATAATGAGGTACACTCAGTAGCAAAAAAAAAGCCGAGCAAAATTTTGCTTCCAAAAACCGCTTTGTTTAACCTCTTGTAACTTTGTCAATTATCAATAATTTTAAATGAAAATTTGACGATTTAATAACCAATGTATAGACCTTATGTGATCAAAATTTTATGTTGATAAAATTTATAGATTTGAAGTTATCATAACATATGTGAAAAAAAGTCATTTTTGGACATAGCAATTTCAAAAATCCATATTAATGTGAAAAATTTAGGTAGCATACTAAAAATTTCTCCAAAGCTTATAAAAGTATAGTAAATAATGTGGACAAAATTTGAATTGTTTTCATAAAGTGGTTTGGACTACAGCTGGCGTCAAAGTTGACGTACCAACATGAGCATTTCCCTTTTTCACCCGATGCTGACCTTGCTGAAACATCGGTGCAAAAAAAAAAAGCCGAGGTGAATTCATCTTATTAATACACATAATTTGTTACGCGTGAAATATCCCAAACAACTAGTGTAACCCACGAATAACTTTGAAAATATGGCATTCAGTATGAATTGGTTTGTGAAAACTACGTATACATTGTTATACAGTATTATTATTAAAATTCACCTCGGCTTTTTTTTTGCACCGCTATTTCAGCAAGGTCAGATCGGGTGAAAAAGGGAAATGCTCATGTTGGTACGTTAACTTTGACTCCAGCTGTAGTCCATACTACTTTATGGAAACAGTTCAAATTTAGTCCACATTATTTTCTGTACTTTTATAAGCTTTGGAGAAATTTTTAATATGCTACCTAAATTTTTCACAGAAATACGGATTTTTGAAATTGCTATGTCCAAAAATGACTTATTTCACATATTTTATGATAAGTTCAAATCTATAAATTTTATCAACATGAAATTTTGATCACATTAGGTTTATACATTTTTTATAATGTTGTCAAATTTTCATTCAAAAATAATAATAATTGACAAAGTAACAGGAGGTTGAACATGGAGTTTCTTGCTAACAAAATTTTGCTCGGCTTTTTTTTTGCTACTGAGTGTACCTTGTCGAACGCTTTTGAAAAGTCAATGTAAATAGCGTCGACCTGGCATCGCTTCTCGAGCTCGTTGAACACAGTACCGGTGTATGTCATGAGGTTCGATGTCTATGACCGCTTTTCGACGAGGCCATGTTGATGCTCAGAGATCACTGACTGCACAATAGGGTACATCGCGTCATGTAACAGCTTTTCGAAAACTTTTGCAAGGCAGTGGAGGATTGATATCGGTCGGTAGTTCTCAACGCTGTGTGTATTTCCAGCCTTGTAAATAGGAGTGATTGATGCCAGCTTCCAAGCGTCAGAAAACACTCCTTTGGCCAAGGATCGATTGAAGATCGTAGCGATGGGACAAGACAGCGACTGAGCATACTGTTTGACGAAGACAGGTGGAATGTGATCAGGGGCCTTTCGATGCATCGACTGCACTGAGAGCATCGCCAATATCATCATTATTGAAAGTGACCAAAGGAAGATGAAAATTATGCAACGGAAGCCCTTCCAAGAAATTGCACTTTAAATAATAAGTCATATTAAACTTACATTGTGTTTAGTGAAGTTCAAATCTCCCTTCTTTAATAAAGCTATGTCCATGTAGAATCCGGAATAATAAAATCATCTGTATATCGGTAACGGATTGACGTACAAATAAGTTTAATACATCAAAACAAAGGTAATTCACTGTACTTTAAGAAAATATCAAAACAAATCATTTCTCTTCGTTTCTAATGAAAATTTGCGCTTTCTTCTTTACTCATCCCATCAAACGCTGCACACCTCCGGAGTCAACATTCTTGGCACATTGTTCCACATTTTGGTCATCTCAGCGATGTAATTCTCACAAAAATATCAATTCATCGTGCAATACCTTTCACTTGTGAACTTCCCGTTGCTAGTTTCACATGCCAACGTTTCGCGAGTGAACTTTCTGGGATGAGAGTGTGTGAGAGCGTTAGAAATGGAATCTAGACAGACAGATATCTCGTATGAATCTAAATACTCTCTTCAGCCTGATGTATGTCCGATTGCTGACTGTCTGGCCGTAGAGGTTGGCTTTAATCGTAGAATTATCGCAAATCACTACCCATTCATGTAATCTTACTACGCCAATTTCCTCTACCAAATGGTGGTGTCGGTATGCCTGAATCAGTTTTTTTTTCATGAAAAATAGACGTTTAAGGTCATTTTTACGTTAGGCACTTAGACCCTTCTAACATGTTTGGGTAGAAATATCGAGAAGCGGGATAAAAAAAACATCAAAACTCGCGTGAACATCGCCTACACATACTTGCTAGAGAAAAAGAGCAAATTCGATGGGATATTCGGTTGGATCGGATCTCGATTACGAGTGAAACGTTGTGAGATGGAGAAACGAAAGATCTTTCGCGATGTGCAAGGAAAAATTTGCTTACTCTGCGCTTTCATGAAATTTGGATTGTAGGGTATGTGTCCCTTGACTCAGCCTATTATGCAACCATCGATCACATTTTTTATCATAACTCATAAAGTTTTTAAGCTGCAAGCGAGATTCAACTAGTTATACACTTGCAAAGATAAGTTTGATAAGACATTTGGTAGTATGTATTACGAAAAGTTACACAACTCTTTTTATAAAGTCGGAAACATTCGAGGGATATGGATTTAATGTCGGTTTAAGCTCCAAATTGGGTCTAATTATGGATGCAAGTTCATCCCATTCGATGGATTTATTACTATATGCAGTCTTTGTTTCGGGTACCGTTGAGTAGGTGGAGATTCTACGGGGCTGAGCTGTAAGCCACCCGACGGGTCGCAGGTTGCGGATAGCGAACGGCCTCCAGATATGGAGGTTAGTTGTGAATTAAATAAACAGCCCCGGACAAGCAGCGGGGGCTGCCTAGGATGTGGGGGGACTGAACAGTTATTGGACTCTGTTGAGTTTCTTCCAAAAACCCACACGTATCCGAAAAGCAGCCCTGTCAAAGCGAGCCACCCCGCTATAAGGGTAAAAGTTCAAGCCTCTACCAAGCCGAGCGTCTGACTCACCACGGAGGTGCGGCTCAAACAGCGTCTGTTCTGGTATCCAGCGGCTGAGTAAGAAATGCTGTATCGCGTCCAGCTAGATCCAAGGTGGCAGCCCCATCAGCGCGATCGTCCTAGTGTCCAGCTGGGACGCTAATCAATGCTGGCACGATGGCCATCCGGCGAGACAGGATGGTTGGCGTAGGCCCAATAAGCCGCCCATAAAAACCAAATATTACGAATAACATAGAAGAAAATACGACTCGATATAATCGGCAAAGACCCTCGCGACGAAAAAGGATTACGATTGGAAACTCGGAACATGGAACTGCAAGTCGCTTTGCTTCGCTGGTTGCGACAGGATAATCTACGATGAACTACATCCCGCAATTTCGATATCGTAGCGCTGCAGGAGCTTTGCTGGACGGGACAGAAAGTGTGGAAAAGCGGGCATCGAGCGGCTACCATCTACCAAAGCTGTGGCACCACCAACGAGCTGGGAACCGGTTTTATAGTGCAGGGCAAGACGCGGCAACGCGTAATCGGGTGGCAGCCGATTAACACAAGGATGTGCAAGTTAAGAATCAAGGGCCGTTTCTTTAACTACAGCATCATCAACGTGCACTGCCCGCACGAGGGGAGACCTGATGATGAGAAGGAAGCGTTCTACGCGCTGTTGGAGCAGACCTATGATAGCTGCTCCCCGCGAGACGTGAAAATCGTCATTGGCGACATGAATGCTCAAGTAGGAAGGAGGCAATGTACAGACCGGTGATCGGGCCGAATAGCCTGCACACCGTATCGAACGACAACGGCCAACGATGCGTGAACTTTGCAGCCTCCCGTGGAATGGTAGTCCGAAGCACTTTCTTCCCCGCAGAGATATCCACAAAGCCACCTGGAGATCACCCGATCAACAAACTGAAAGCCAAATCGACCACGTTCTAATCGACGGAAAATTCTTCTCCGACATCACCAATGTTCGCACATACCGCGGTGCGAATGTAGATTCGGACCATTACCTAGTAGCGGTATGCATGCGCTCAAAACTTTCGACTGTGGCTAACACGCGTCGAAATCGAACGCAGCGGCTCAACATCGACCAGCTGCGGGACAACGAAGTGGCCCTAAACTACGCGCAGCGAGTTAGAGGCGGCACTACCAACGGAAGAGCAGCTGAGCGCCGCTACTCTTGAAGATGGCTGGAGAGATATCCGATCCGCCATGAGGTATCACCGCATCAGCAGCACTAGGTACGGCGGCACCGAACCGAAGGAATGACTGGTTCGACGGTGAATGCGTGCAGTTAAAGGAGGAGAAGAATGCAGCAAGGGCGAGAATGTTGCAAGTCCGTACAAGAGCGAGACGAGGCGCGATATAGACAGGCGCGGAACGGACAAAACTCGGTCTTCCGGAGGAAGAAACGCCAGCAGGAAGAACGAGATCGCGAAGAGATGGAAGAGCTGTACCGCGTTAAGGACACACGGAAGTTCTACGAGAGCTGAACCGCTCTCGCAAAGGCCATATGCCACAGGCCGACATGTGCAGAGATACTGACGGGGATATTCTCACGAACAGAGCGTGAAGTGGTCGAAAGGTGGCGGCAGCATTACGACGAGCATCTAAATGGCGATGCGGCAGAGAACGAAGGTGGCATGGTACTGACCTTGGAAGCACGCGCGGAAGACGATGGATTCCGGCTCCAGATCTGCAGGAGATTAAGGAGGAGATCGGCCGGCTGAAAAACAACAAGGCCGCTGGCGTAGACCAACTGCCAAGTGAGCTTCTAAAATACGGTGGTGAAGCACTGGCGAGAGCGCTGCACTGGGTCATTACCAAGATTTGGGAGGAAGAGGTTTTACCGGAGGAGTGGATGGAAGGAGTCGTGTGTCCCATCTATAAAAGGGCGACAAGTTGGAGTGCGGCAACTACCGCGCGATCACATTGATTAAGCGCCGCCTACAAAGTACTCTCCCAAATTTTATGCCGCCGTCTATCACCGATTGCAGAGAGTTCGTTGGGCAATATCAGGCAGGATTTATGGGCGAACGCGCAACTACGGACCAAGTGTTTGCCATCCGCCAAGTATTGCAAAAATGCCGCGAATACAATGTGCCCACACATCACCTGTTTATCGATTTCAAATCGGCGTACGACACAATTGATCGAGATCAGCTATGGCAGAGTATGCACGAATACGGTTTCCGGACAAACTGACAAGATTGGTCAAGGCAACGATGGATCGAGTGATGTGCGTAGTACGGGTTTCAGGGACATTCTCGAGTCCCTTTGAAACTCGCAGAGGGTTACAGCAGGGTGATGGTCTTTCGTGCTTGCTGTTCAACATCGCTTTGGAGGGTGTAATAAGAAGAGCGGGGATAGACACGAGTGGCACGATTTTCAGAAAGTCCGGCCAGTTACTTGGTTTCGCCGATGACATCGACATCATGGCACGGAATTTTGAGAAGGTGGCAGAAATGTACACTCGACTGAAGGCTGAGGCCAAACGGATCGGACTGGCCATTAACGTGTCGAAGACAAAGTACATGCTAGGAAGAGGCTCTAGGGAAGAAACGGCGAGTCTCCCAGCTCGAGTTTGTATCGACGGCGATGAAATCGAGGTGGTCAACGAATTCCTGTGCTTGGGCTCACTGGTGACCGCCGATAACGAGACCAGCAGAGAAATTCAGAGGCGTATTATGGCAGGAAACCGTGCTTATTTTGGACTCCGCAAAACTCTCCGGTCGAAAAAGTTCGCCATCGCACGAAATTAACCATCTACAAAACGCTGATTAGACCGGTAGATCCTCTATGGACATGAAGCGTGGACTATGCGCGCAGAGGACCAACGCGCCCTTGGGTTTTCGAACGGAAGGTGTTGCGTACCATCTACGGCGGAGTGCAGATGGAAGACGGATCGTGGAGAAGGCGAATGAACCATGGGTTGCATCAGCTGCTGGGAGAACCTGCAATCGTCCACACCACGAAGATCGGGCGATTACGATGGGCCGGGCATGTCACCAGAATGTCGGATAACAACCCGGCAAAAATGGTTCTCGTCAATAATCCGACTGGAACACGACGAAGGGTGCGCAGCGCGCAAGGTGGATCGACCAGGTGGAGGATGATTTGCGGACACTTCGCAGACTGCGCGGCTGGCGACAGCTGGCCATGGACCGAGTGCAATGGAGGCGACTTCTATGTACAGCAAAGGACACCTGGGCCTTAGACTGATTGGTAAGGTAAGGTAAGTCTTTGTACGGT